>SJYC01009012.1:0-65075 GCA_006408675.1 Madoqua kirkii
GAAAAAAAAAAAAAAAACTGTGGCCAGCCTAGATGGTACAATAAAAAGCAGAGACATTACTTTGCCAACAAAAGTCCATCTAGTCAAAGCTTTGTTTTTTCCAATAGTCATGTATGGATGTGAGAGTTGGACTTTAAAGAAAGCTGAGCACCAAAGAATTGATGCCTTTGAGCTGTGGTGTTAGAGAATACTCTTGAGAATCCCTGGGACTTCAAGAAGATCCAACCAGTCAATCCTAAAGGAAATCCGTCCTGAAAGACTGATGTTGAAGCTGATACTCCAATACTTTGGCCACCAGATGCGAAGAACTGACTCACTGGAAAAGACCCTGATGCTGCGAAAGATTGAAGGAAGAGGAGAAGGGGACAACAGAGGATGAGGTGGTTGGATGGCATCTCATCCAACTGACTCAATGGAGATGAGTTTGAGTAAACTCCAGGAGATAGTGATGGACAGGAAGGCCTGGTGTGCTGCAGTCCACAAGGTTGCAAAGATTCGGACATGACTAAGTGACTGAACTGAACTGATTCCAAGAAAAGTTATTTCCATGGCCTTCCTAATTGTCCCGAAAACTTAACGTTTTATTCATTAAAGTAAACAGAATGACTTCAAGTTCTCAAAATGCTGATTTTTGAGATAGGTGTTCCCTACTGACTAGAAGCCTAAAAATGTGCCACTTCGTATGCCATTCTGTGTGTCTTTGTTTAACACTGAAACACACTTTCTGATTTAAAGCACTCCACATCACAAACCAAACAATTAAGACTGTTCAGTAAAGTTAACTTTTCAACATTCAAATGTCACACACTCTGCATCATCTAACTTTGATAGTCCTCATCGCCAGGTATATATGCAGGATACAATGACATGGGGTGGAGTCTCAGCTCCCCTCCAGGAAGACAGAGAGGAAGAGAAACACAGGAACAGCTATTCACACTGGAAGATGCTGTGCTGAGCACCCTGCATGGCACCCCGTACTGAAGAAGTGTAGAGAAATCTGGCTGCAGTTAACATGGAACACAGTGAGTAGAGATGGCCTCTGAACAGGAACCCCAAGTACACCTGTTTTGGATTAAAAAAAAAAAAAGACACAGAGGAGAGGGAGTGGGCAGCAGTGGAAGCTCTGAAGAACCTGTTAGCTTTCCAGCCTGACAGACCTGGCAGAAGGTGCCCCTTATAGAGAGGCCACAGGATCTAAATAAAAGACTGGAAGGCCAGACGGGGCTGAGATGGCATGTTATAGAATCAAGCTCACAAATCGACTCACATCTGAAGAGAGAGATCCACCACCATTTCATAAAGCAGATATACAATTCAATGAAATCAACAAATATAGAGTTGGCCAAAAAGTTCATTCAGGTTTTCCAATAACATCTTACAGAAAAAACCTGAACAAATTTTTTGGCCTACCCAATATTAATATTAAGATTCCTGGTTACAAAGAGATACATGTACATACATACATACACACATAGATCGCCATGTACATACAATGCAATTGCCTGAGCTTTGTATATTGCTGTGAAGAAAAGAAAGTGAATTGGCAAAATTAATAATAATAAAACTTCCTGAAATTAGCTAAATTTATATCATGATATTGTAAGGGAAGAAACATCTTTGGGAAATAATTTTAAGAGAATTTAGTGCTCGTTAATTCAATAAGCATTTTATGTGCCATGGAGTATTCCAGGCAGAGGAATCCCTAACCTTGGGTTGCTCAGTTTAGAGAAATCACATACTATCTAATGAGACAATAATTCAGTCATTTGAGGACATGTCACTTGGTCTATGTGGCTTACTTAAAAAAACAAGAAATCCATTTCCTAAAGCTTGAGGGATGCCAGTACTAGGAAAAAAAAAATTTTAATTAAAATTTTATTTCTTTCATGCAGGTACTCAGTATTCCCTTCAAATCCACCCCTTTCTCTCCTCCCCATCACTAGTTTTTTATTGCCTTAGATGACTTCCTCATTTCTGGCCTGAGCTTTGGTAACTCTTAAATGGGTTTGCTATATCCAAGTAAGATACTTTTCACAAGCCGTCTTGATACAACACTGTCAGAAACTGAGGTCATCTTTCATCGACACGACTTTCTCCCCTGATCTCATCACATCCAGGTTTAGCTTTTTGATTTTACGTGTTTCTGTGACAAAACTTTCCCCCCACATTTGTTAAACTCAAAGCTAGATTGTATCGTTCCTGTCTTCCAAAACTATGACCCTATGCAGCACTGTGATTTTAAGTAAAATGCATTTATTTTCCTTAGGCACCATACACAAGTACTGAACACATGATGAGGAGTTCACAATGGTTTGGACTGAACTGGAGTGATCCTAAGGGGCTCTGCTGGCCCACAATCCACCAGAGTTTAATATGTACCTATTCCAATAAGGTTCACAAATTTAGGACAATGCAGAAACCTTTCTTCTGAATTTCCAAACGGGAAAAAAAAAATTACAGGGCCAAATCCATGTCTCAATTTTAAAAAGAAACTTAAGATAAAGGGAGGAAATCAGAGGATTACGAAACAGAAGAAGCCCCTTCAGAGAATGAGCAGGCTCCGGGCTTGGGGTGACTGACAGCCCTCTCTGACAGACAGACTTCACGCCCACACCCTCCTTACTCTACCTCTGCTCCCCTTGGAAAGGAAGGGGCTTCAACAATAACATAAGGCAGGCTCGTAAGATGCCAGGAAGACGGCTCTATACAGTATTTGGTTAACTTTTATGTGTGTGTATGTGTGTGTCTTATGCTAAAATATTTGCCTTTCAAAAATGGCTTCAGAGTGGCCACGTAAGAATGGGTAAACCAAAAATACATATGCCACTTTGTCTGTAGGCTGGCTTCCCCACAAGCCTCCTCCTTCTAAAATGTGAGCAGGTCACTCCCTCCTCCACAAGCTTCTCTGGCCCACACTTGAGGCAGGGGATGACGAAGCAACAATGCTTTGAGCTGCTGCTAGAGGAAGATTTAATGCTGATACCCACAAAGTACCCTAACACTCAGAAAGGCGTCTGAAACAACTCTCGTTATCACTGCAGCACAGCAGCATAGCTCCAGAATGGACTTAAAACATAGAGCATGCAAACATCTGCTTTCAAGATTCTTACGCTAGCTCACAGTGTCTGCAAAGTGGCCACAAGGAAATGACTGCCTTGAAATGCCACATACACAGATGACACGGATATGTGAGAGAAAGACTCGGATCTGCAAGTGGGCAGTCAGTATCATGACCATATGACTGAAGGACAAAAAGTCACCTGATAAAACTTTGTCCTAAAAAACTAAACTTTGAAATACTAAGAATAAAGTCCTGGAAGCCAGCAGAAATCCTCTCATACAAGTGGCAAAGGGACAAAAGATTCTGATGAGATGAAACCATGCCCCAGGTGTTCTAGATACAAATACTGGGGCCCTAAAAGCTATGCACAGTGCCAGGGTATGTTTTTATTATGGAGTATAAGCTCAAGACTCAGGAAGAGCTTCTGGAGTAGGAAATGGGAACCCACTCCAGTACACTTGCCTGGGAAATTCCAAGGACAGAGAAACTGGTGGGCAACAGTCCATGGGGTCGCAAAGAGTCACAGCACTTAGTGACTAAACCATGAAGCACTTAAAAACATCCTTCATGTATATCCCTAATGGTTTCTGGCCCAAGGGATTAAAATCAGGCAGGTCGCCCACCCAGAATCCAGTCTCTAAGAGCTTTATTTCTCACTGGTGTGCTAAAGAATAAAGAAGCCAAGCCCCCCCTAGGAGCAAGATCAGCTCTGTCTCCTGTTTCATCTCCCTGTCAGTTCCTCTTCTGCCCGCACTATTCCCACCAAACACTCTCTTCTGGAAATCCTCACTGATTCCCATTGTTCAAAGACAGCGTTGCCTACAAACCTACAAAATTCCATCTGTATATCTATTGTATGTGGTTTAAATTTCTGGAGAACTTTTTTTGCTTTTTTCCCTTGAGAGCAGAAATTATGACTCATCATCTCAGTGGATGATACACGGTGTATGGTCAGAATAAATTTGTGAAATGAATCCTAACATAGTCTTCTCTCCTAGTCATGTAAGAAATTGACAGAATCACTCTATGGCATTTACAAACTTCAAGTTTACCAACTATTTGTAACTAAGTTAGGGAGAAATTAAAAGAAATGTTATTCAGGTATGTATATGTGAGTGCACATTCACATCTTTACAAAGAGAGACTTATGGATTTAAAATACTTAGAGAAGAAAGTTGAAGAGAACTGGGACCTTATGTTATATTTTCTAGTTGAAATTTTTCATTTAGGTTTCTTACTATCTAGCAATTCTCCCTAATGTTAATCCATATAGATTCTGTTTAAAGACACAGGCAAATGGTCATTTAAAATCATCTGCTTTAGAAAGACAAAGCATGATTATATTTGCCCTGGTAACACTCTAAGACCTTGCTATTACAGTTCTTGAACTAAGAGGCAAAAAAGCAACTAGTCATTTCCAGAACTGCCTGATGAAGAGATCCTGCTCCTACTGCTTTCAGAGCCCTCTGATAGTCCCGCTCCTCTCCAAAATATGTATAGTCCCTCTGCAAGGACCTCCTTGAGCAAATCATGTTTATCCTAATGTGCTTCTCAGATTCTACAGCCAATAGCTATCAAGAGGGTACAACCCACCAGGAACCATGCGCCCAGCATCAGAGGACACGCAGATGAAAATGAGCTTATCCTTACCATCCAGACCATCAAGTTCAAGGCTCTCCCTGCACAGCCCTGACTCTGTTCAGAGTCACCCAGCACAGTCCCCTTCAGCTCCCCCAGCCAAAGACTCCACTGGAAGAAAGAATGTAGTTTCACTGTTCTGGAATTTATGTTCTTCGGAGCAGAGTTTCTACACCAAGAGAAGCACTGGGACAGGCAGAGGTGTGGCACTCAAAATTTTTGTCAGATGAATAAAGCAATAAATCTTCAGACTCCATATATCAAATCTTTGAAACTTAAATTGGTTGCAAGACTACTTAGAAAAGCTATAGTCACAACTCTGTGTCTCTTTTTCATGTGTTGTTTTTGCCACTGAGACCTATGGTCCCTAAACTTACTGTTTAAGGTTAAACACACACACACACACACACACACACGACTGCTCTCTCCAGGTACGTGTACTTCAAATACCTACTAACTGAGGAAATATCAATCTCTGCAGTGACTCCCTAGACCCAAAAAAGACTGGGACCATCCCTATACCCTTCATGGTTGCCTAAGCCTAAGTGTGAACTAGTTCCCGTCTAGAGAATCTTCTGTTTGTCATGTCTGTAGCCTACAGCTCCAGAGAGGAAGCAGCCACCCATTTAAATGAGTCTTGGTTTGCTTCCTCAATTTTCATAAAATAATGACAACCTTATTTCCAAACTAAGGCTCTATCTTTTCCTGACAACAGAGTATGTGTATTCTGGGCTCTTTCCAAAGAATATCATCTCTGTCAGCAGATCATCATTAATTCAAACCCAGTTATGAAAAAACTGAAAATAAATAAAGGAACATACAAAACTGTCACAGATCATCACCTGAGGGAGAAATGGCAATCTATCTGTTTCCTATATTTCTGAATCAAGCCAAACAATCAATAACCTAGGTACCTGGACTGGTGGTTCTCAACCTTGGACACACATTAGAATCACCCGGGGAGCTGATGCCTCGCTACCCTTTCCCCACCTTCCACAGATGTGATGGAATTCTGTGGGGTCCTGTGGAGCAGCCAAGGATAACCAATCGCTGACTTCAGTGTCCTACAGATTTGCTTTTGCAAAACTGTGCTTTGGTGTTATGTCCTCTGCTTCTACTTAGTGAAGTGACATAAAAAGCAGCCATATAGAATTCACTACTTTATCTTCTGCAGAGAAAGTTTGGGAGGTGTTGCTCAAGACGCTATCCTTCGCTTCGTAAATCCTGTTAAGACTTCAAAATCTCTTTTAAAACTAACTGGTAAGAAAAACTTTTCTCTTGAGCAACTCAAGTACTTTGATCTTGTGTGCAAAAAGAATTTTGTAACTGATCATACTCCCCTTTTTGTTTTGACCACCAGGAAATGAAAAATCCAAGTTCAATAACCATAGAGGACAGCATGGTATTAACTTTGCTTTGGTCTCATTATTTCTGTTTCCTTTGCTTTTTTTCTATTTTTTTAAAGCAAAGGAAAAGGTTTATTACAGAGCCAAGCAAGGAGAACAGGTGGCTCATGCTCCAAAATAATAATAATAATAAAAAAAATCCAACCAGCTCTGGCTTTTTGAAAGCTATCATTTTAAAATATTGACTGTAAAACAGTAAGCTGCTTTCAATCAATTGCAACATGAGGAGATAAAACAATTAGTTCCCATCCATACTTTTCACTTTGATGCATTGGAGAAGGAAATGGCAACCCACTCCAGTGTTCTTGCCTGGAGAATCCCAGGGACGGGGGAGCCTGGTAGGCTGCCGTCTATGGGGTCACACAGAGTCGGACACAATTGAAGCGACTTAGCAGCATATTCTTCACATATCTTTAAATGTATATATAAAGCTGATTCACTTCATTGTACAGTGGCACTAAAAACTATAAAGCAGCCATATTCCAATAAAAACATTAGATAAAAGACCAAAATCTGGCATTGCTGTGACTAAAATCCATGGATACCTGTGAAGTTCTTTTTTTTTTTTTTGGGGAGGAGGGAAGATAGACAAGTAGGTAGACAGACTTCCCTCAAAATACATGAGCTCACTTAAAGTATAGCTAAGAATGGCAATTTCCCAGAAAAATTTCATTTTTTCACTTAAAACTGTAACATTCTAAATTCACAAATCTAGAAAAACCTTCAGTGTGCAAGCAGGTTTATCGGAAGTAAGAGTAGAGTTTAAAAATCATTGCAACACTGAGTTAAAAGAAACCTCAAGACTATTGCCCCACCTCATGTTATGTAAAGAGAAGCTCTGAATGGGTGACTGTTGGCATGGATTCTATATCTGTTCATTCCTAATTCTGTGCTTTCCTCTAACCCACCACCCAAACACCTCAAAACTGCCCATCTCTTCTGAAAAACTCCAAAATTCTTTCTTGCCAATTCCAAGAGGACTCTTTCTTACATGCTTTTATGGAGATGCTGAGAAATGAGGTGTGTGCTTGTGAAAATGTACTATTCCATTCACTAAGATTTCTAGAGTATAATAAACAAACTCTGGTCACCAGTAACTCAAAGACAGTTAATAAGACTTACTTCTAAAAGTTATCTCTATAAAGAGAACTGGAGAAGATCTGCCTTCTTTTCCACATAAATAAGACCTTGCAGGTACATCTCCACCTCGATACAAAAAAGTTTGTCACAAGTGCCCAACTGACAATGAAGTTGGAAAAGGGCAAAACTAGACTTTAAATCTAGATATGTTAACTAATCTTCAACATCCTTAATTTAGACTGTAGCCTCAGAAACTGAAGAATCAAATGGTCCCATATACACCCTGTGCTGTGGTTAGTCGCTCAGTTGTTTCGGACTCTTTGCGACCCCATGGACTGTAGCCCACCAGGCTCCTCTATCTATGGGGATTCTCCAAGCAAGAAAAAAATGGCATAGGTTGCCACGCCCTCCTCCAGGGGATTTTTCCTGGTCTAGGGATCGAACCCAGGTCTCTCACATTGCAGGCAGATTCTTTACCATCTGAGCTACCAAGGAAGCCAAAAAAAACTGCAGGGGTAGCCTATCCCTTCTCAAGAGAATCTTCCCAACCCGGGAATCGAACCAAGGTTTCCTGCTTTGCAGGCAGATTCTTTACCAGCTAAGCTACCAGGGACGCACATATACAACTTATTACCTAGTTATTCTAAACAACTGAACCAACTAACATTTTAAAAAATCAGTAATATTAAAAAAATTTTTTTCCTAATCAAAGTTTTCCTAAAATACACTCCACATTTCTTAAATAGGAAGATCATATACTCATAGGATTTCAGAGTTGAAAGGAACCTTAGAATTAAATTATTTCCCATTCACAAATTCTTTGTTAGCATTCACAACTCAAAACCACCACCAATACCTCTACTGACGGCACAAGTGCATCTGTGAACATTTAAATATAATATTATCATTATTACATTCTTATCTCGTACTTGAATAATTTTACTGTTTTCTCTTCTCTGTTGTGAATCCTAAAGAAGGTGGCTCCTAAATTTTAAAACTAGACCATTTGAAAATTTTCCCTCTTTTTTCTTTTTTCAGAAGTTACTAAATAGCAAGCTGAGATATCCAAGTAGAGTCCTTACAGTCCAGCTTCATCTTTTGATATGAATTCCTAGAACATCAGAAATTTTTGAATATGTGATTAAAAGTTTATTTAACCTGATTAACTGATATTACAGACTGTTTAATGTGTGCCAGCCACTGAGAATGTAGCAATGAACATGGACTCAAGCTTCTGTGGATGATGTGAAGGGGAAGGCAGGCAATAATGAAACTAAGTACAGTATAATGTACCAGACGTTGGTAAAAGAGAGAAAGCAAGCGAGAAGGATGGCGAATGCTGGGGCAGAACAGAAAAGGAGATCAGGATGAAACTGTTAAAAGGATAACAATGGAAGGACCCATTAAGAAGGTAGCATGTGAGCAAAGATTCAAGGAAGGTGAAGGAGGAGGACCTGTGGAGAGACAGACAAGAGACACACATGCTGTAGGCGCTGCGGCATTCCAAGCAGAGAGAAGAGTGAGTCCGAAACCCTAGTATGCAAGTGTGCATCTAGGTTAACAGTTAAACAGAATCCTATTTTAACTAAGTGATAATGTTTTAATGTTCTATTTGATGTCTGCAAAGAGTTGATTGACAGTGATTTTTTAGTGACATCTATGGGTATAGTAGACACTGAAGAGATCAAGAAGAGACTGAATGAATACAAGAAAAATCGTACAAAAAAGACCCAAATGAACCGGATTACTTTGATGGTGTGCTCAGCTATCCAGAACCAGATATTTTGCACAGCAAAGTCAAATGGGACTTAGGAAGCACTGCTGTTAATAAAGCTAGTGGATGAGATGGAATTCCAGTAGAGCAATTCAAAACCTTAATGGACGATGCCATCAAGGAGCTGCATTCAATATGTCAGCAAATCTGCAGACTCAGCAGTGACGACAGGACTGGAAAAGGTCAACCTTCATCCCAATTCCCAGGAAAGGTAGTACTAAAGAATGTGCTAACCATCAAACAATTGCACTCATCTCCCATGCTAGTACAGGCCATGCTTAAGATCTTTATATCCAATAGAACTGTTTACCAAAAACAAGTGTATTTTTCCAGATCAAGAAGACCCAAGAAAAGTATGTAAAGGATATACCATAAGCATTTTTGCAAAGTACTTAATCATGACCAAAGTTAACAAGAGAATGACTGTTATAAAAAAAATTAATATATCTATATTGTATAAGATGAAACTATAGAGTGACATTATTTATTGGGAGTAACATTATTTATTTATTTATGGTTTTTGGTTTTCCCATCATGAAAATTAATATGATTGCTTTAAAATTAAAATTTATTAGTCAGAAGTAATACTAAAATTCTTCTGCATCCATCTTTAAAATTTTAATATTTCTTCACCTTCCACCTTTGACTACACTCATATTTGGAAAAAGAATTTCATTAAAGTTGTCCTTAAACACAACTTAACTCCACAATGTAAAGGAAACTGATTTTCATTCATTCATTCTCAAAGACTTGAATCCAAAAAAATTAACACTACACTGGCTTAGGTTCAAAGCTGGTCAGACCATTTTGCCACAGTTCTCAATAAGGAAATATATGAGTTAACATAGATGAGATCAGCATTTAACTTTCTAAAATTCTCAGTAAACATATTTGTTCCAAGAAAATCGATAATATGGGAATTATACCAAAGACAGATCTACTGGCATAAACGACCAAAGCATTTACACACATCTTCAAATATTCATATATTAACTACTTCTATAAAAAACCGCAATGAAATTGGACACTACTATAAACTTTGTTCATAGTAAACGAATAAACCACGAGTCTCTGCTGAGTGGGAAAAAAGGAAAGGAATAACAGAAACATGGAAACTGAGTGAACAGTTCTACTTCTGTAGTTTAAAATGCTTTCAAATAAGATTCAAATGGAAATGTGAAAATCCACAGTGATTATAATCATTACAAGGGAAATATTTGACAGTACTTTAAGAGGACTTATTTTCTTTCTAAATTATACTAATGAATTCATGCTTAAATTCATGCAGAAGCTTGCTTTACTTGGTAAACCATGAGTTGAATTATTAAGCAGCAACAACCCTAGTGAAATAAACAGATCATCCTAGCAAATAGGAGGCCATGACACATACTGACTAAATCCCATTCTATCTTCTACTTCCTGGGTGCATTTCCCAGCTTGCTTTGCAGGAGGCTGGACCCATGTGACCACACATCAACCAATGAGGAAAGGGTAGACCATGCTCTCTCTCTACCTCCCACAGCAAACTTAAATGCCACGTGTTCCAGTTGCTACAACTACAGCCTGAATATGAGTCACCACTCAGAGGACAGCCTCTGAGGAGAGCCATCTAATCCCCATCAGACTGTGCTATCAGTGACAAGCAAACTTGCACTCTGTTGTCTTAAGGTGTGAAGGCTTGTTGTTCAAGCATAAGCTATCTTATTCTAATACATCCCTGATATTCCCTAAATAGATATAAAATATATACTATTGCCTTGAGTTTTATTTTGGACAGGTAGAAAATTTGTTAACAACCAGCAGAAACAGCTGAAGGCTAAAAATAAATACTTTCTGTGTCCCTAATGTGTCCCTAACTCTAGGTCTCCAAAGTGACATATGGGCATCCCAGGGCATGCCTAAGATAAGCCAGTTGAATATGGATATAAAATACTAGAATTTCTATTTATAGGTCTTTATCATATTTTTAAAGTTCTTGTTCTTGCAGATGTTTCATAATGTACTCCATACAATAGATAAATACACATATTGGATGGATTTTAAGACCCATAATCTTGAGACAAGAAAATAATTATAACTGTTTAGTCCCTGCTCAAAAGATGCTCCCTCTTGTCCAATACTTAAATCAGAAATAATTAATGAAATATATAAAGTTCATACAACTCTGACATAATGCATGCTATGGAAAATACATGTTAGAACCACCAAGTGGCCTTTTGGGAAACGGCTTCAAAATGCTGATGTACTCTGGATGCATCCTGAAAGATGAGTAGGACTTGAACACAAGGTGAAGAATGAAGCAAGTGAAACAATACACAACCAGGGTGCCTAAAAAGAAGGAAAAACGCAAGCAACAGCAAGACAGGCGAGGAGAGGCCAAGAGAAGGAAAGCTTACAACTAACAGATCCCCAGAAAGTTTATTCAAACTCAACCTCTCTATTTTCAGCCGAAATTTTCTGTTCAAGATCAATGCCAGATATATGCAAAGAGCAAGGAAAAATCTTTAAAATGACAAATTTTCAAATCTGAAGATTCATTTATGCTGCCTGATCTATGCCTGTGAGATACAATCACAGATAGGATACTATTATAATGACCATCATATTACACTCTGAAAAGGAAGAAAATGTTCAAAGCATTATACACCATTTTCTATTTGTTTTAGGAGAGATGCCCAAGAAACACCTAGAGACATTTCCACACTTCCTCCTTCCTTATATCCATGTTTCAGGTAATGAGTAACCAGATAGCAAGGACTCACTCATATTGAGTAATCTTGACCAGCTAAGTGGGTTCATTTTATGATTTATGTCCTAACAACTTTATACTTCAGTAATGTTTTCTTTAATACGTTTCTCTGACCACGGGTGGGATTCTTCCATTTTTAATATCCTTGTTTTTATTCATAATGCTATTCACACATATAAATTAGGGTAAAGCCTCTGCTATTAACAATGGTCAAGGCAATTCTAAACAGAGAGAGAAGCGGCAGCAACACTGAAGGAGAGAACGTGAGGCAGTGTGCATGAGACAAGAATCTGTCCTCTGAAAGCAGTCAAAGCAATAGCTTACAAATCAGCAAGTCCTAAGGAAATAGTAACCCAAGCTTCACGACAATATAGATGACAGAAGTGGAAATGGACTCATGCAGTGGCCATCTAGGTCTCAAGTAGGCAACCTAGGAGGGTGCCTGCCTGTATTCCCCAAAAGTGAAAGTCCATGGTACAAACTGTGGCTTCTCTGGTGGCTCAGATGGTTAAGAATTCGCCTACAACTCAGGAGATCGGGGTTCACTATCTGGGTCAGGAAGATCCCATGGAGAAGGAAAGGGCAACCCTCTACAGTATTCTTGCCTGGAGAATCCCATGGACAGAGGAGCTTGGTGGGCTACAGTCTACGCGGCTGCGAAGAGTCGGACACGACTGAGCAACCAACACACACGCCTGGTACAAACCAGCCAAACCTTCCCTCCCTCCAGGTACTTTCTAATGTTTTGCTGTTGAGGTGGACTGAAGTGAAAAGATTAGTAGAAAATGTATACATTCTAATTTATGCCTCTACTGCGTTTTGTAAAATTAAGTCAAACCATCAATAGGGCTTACAATGTTCTCAATGTAATTGAGTATATTCTTTTCAGATCTCCAGCTGACCAACCAGGCATCTGGACACTGAACACGAATCCCCAACAGAGAGACTCCATATTCAAAGGAGAGTATCCTTTGCAGAAGTCAATAATGACTGAAAATCAGAATTACTGTACATAAAATTCCTCCTGAATAACATTATGATTCATCACCCATAGCAACTAGAGGTTCTGTCATAAAACATAATGAATTAACATCTGTTTACACTTATAAAATTCATGTCAACATTCAGTCATTTACCACTCATTCATTAAAACACTGCATTTACACACATACATATTTAGGCATATTTGACAAGCCTGACATTTTTTTCCAGTTGGTGACTGAAAATGCAAGATGGCAATTTTTTCAGACACATAAGCTTATAATTTTAAGTAATGCCCTCATCCCAAACCCTCCTCCTGTTACTTTAGAATAAACATAATCCTTCAGTCCTCCCAATGATTCAAGTAGACTGGTATTTGAATGTTTTATTTTTGTAAAAAAAAGTTCTACATATGGCTATCATCTCAACTCAAACACCTTTCCCCTTCCTCACATACCTTCCTACTGTGCCTTAGCCAAAACTAGTCCTTTACTTTTTCTTCTATACAGATCATTATTATAGTTTACAGTGGCTATTGATTTCTAGAATTCCTTCTTCAAGACTCAACACAGGTGGCACCTTCAGAATCTTTGAACCCACCAATCTTTTGTGCTTCCACCTTATTCCCTGCCATTCCAGGTACGCTATTATATTAAAATGACCTGTTTATGGAGCCATTCCTTTCTCCTCCCAACTAGCCTGAGATTCTTGGAAACAAAGAACATCTGTATCTTCTACACAGTTTCTAACTAAAGAGTAGGCTCCCCATAGTCATTAAATCAGTCACTCCCTCAACAAACACTTAACGCAACAGCTGCTGTGGGACAGGCATTATTCTAATTGCTATGGATACATGGATATGTAAAATAAACACAGCCCCTGCTCTCCTAGAGATGATATTCAAATACAGGAGACAAATAATAGAGGCGCAACAGACACCTAGTGAAATGTCAGATGATAAATGAAAGTAAAACGTCTCAAGGGACAGCGAGTGGCTGCAGCTCGGATTGCTGTTTTACGTATTTTAGGTAATCGTGGACTGTTAAGGAATTTCCTAACTGAAGTGAGAGGACTTCTTTGGTGGCTCAGATGGCAAAGAATTCACCTGCAATGCAAGAGACCAGAAGTTCGATCCCTGGGTCAGGAAGATCCCCTGGAGAAGAAAATGGCAACCACTCCAGTATTCTTGCCTGAAAAATCCCATGAACAAAGGAGTCTGGAGGGCTACAGTCCATGAGGTCACAACAAGTTGGACACGACTGAGCAACTAAGCACACACACATACAACTAAAGTGAGATAACAAACATGCTGGTCCCTTTAAGGGGAGAAAGTGACACAGAGTGTGTGGCACATGAGAGGAGCAGAGAGGAGGTCAACCTGGCTAGAGCACAGGGATGAGAAGTCAGGAGATTGGTGCCCACATCAGGTGGAGCCCTGCAGACCACATGCGAGGCACTGCAGGTTTCTGAGCAGGAAGAAAAGCAAGCGAACAGGCATCTTCAAGAAAAGATCACTTCAGCCAGCAGCCATCACATTTTTGGGCAAAAGATGGTTGAGGTGTTGAGGTGTGGGTAGAGACACAGGGAGAGCTCAAACAGGAAATACCACTAGGAGGCTCCCACAGTAACCTAAGTGGAAAGGCCAGTGGTCTGGACAAGCACGGTGGCAGTGGTGATGAGATGGGGATCTATACAGGGAGTGCCAACAAGGGAACTGAATGTGGGGGGCTGGAGAGAAAAGGAAGAAAAGGTTTGTGGCATAAGTAGCCAAAGGATGGTGCTGCCACTGCCAGAGATGAGAAAGAGGAGGTGGAGGGGGCAACCTGCTCCCCAGTCTGAAGCAGCTAAAGTTCACTTATACTGAAGGGTTGGATATAGTTGAGTCACCAGGAGCTAGGGGCTGAGATCCAGCTGAAGACCTCAATCTGGGGGCATCAGCCCATCTTTGAAGACCATGTGGGTTCCTCTAAGTGTCTACAGAGGAGAAGGAAAAGGCCCAAACCGAGCCCTCAGAGGTGCCAACCTTCAGAGGTACAGGCACATCCAGCCTTCCACCCAGCAAATGGTTGCTGGGGGTAAAACTGAAAGTATGGAGGCCAGAAAGCCAAATTCAAACAGGGTTTCAGAAGGAACTGGTCATATTGTCCAATATGATTGCTAATTAAAGGAAGCAGAGAATTCAAAATTGAATACTGGAGTTGATGACATGGAGGTCACAGATGACCTTGATAAAGAATAGTTTTCATGGAGAAGAGAAATACACACCTGACTAAATAGAACAAAGAAAAGGAGATAAACTGGAGACAACACACATGTGCAACTTCTTCAGAAAGTCTTGTAATAAAGGGGAACAAACAGCGTGATAGCTGGGAGACATGGATTCAAGAGAAACATTACAGCATGTTTGTTGGTGGAAATGGAAGGAGAAGAAAAGGTTGCTAACAGAGCGCAGTGGAGAGATACTCACAGAGCAAAGTCTTGAGGGCATGAGAGGGGCTGCATGCCCATCTCCTCCAGGGCCAGAATGGGGGAGAGACCTGAGAGCGGACCAGACAGCCCAGTCTTTATAATTCTCAAGTGTTTACGGAACTGAACTCCCCTTACTTAAGTTATTTATTATAAAAAGGAGTCCCCACTAATTCAGCTTTCTAGAACACTTTACAGAAACTGTTACATTAACCTGGCTTCAGGAAGCTAACACTGGAGTATTTCAGGGCAAGCTTCCTGTGCTTCTCAAGAAGGGCGTATCCACACGTACCGACCCGTGGCACGTGCGTGCTAAGTCGCTTCAAGTCATGTCCGACTCTGTGCAACCCTATGGACAGCAGCCCACCAGGCTCCTCTGTCCGTGTGATTCTCCAGGCAAGAAGACTGGAGTGGATTGCTGTGCCCTCCTCCCGGGGATCTTCCTGACCCAAGGATCGAATCTGCATCTCTTACGTCTCCTGCATTGACAGGCAGGTTCTTTACTATTAGTGCCACCTGGGAAGCCCATCTCTAGTATAAAAAGAAATATATTGGTCTTTAACTCTGTTTCCTGGCACGGAGCTCCTAAAACCCTTGGAATTTCCTGAGTAACAGGAAAGTCTTCTGTTATTCATAACAAGCCCCTTTTGCCCACACCTGAGTTTACACTAATGAAGTGACTCACGGCAGGATCCCCAAGTAGCTTCAGCTTGGGGACCAGTCACCAGAAAGACCAAATGTATGATTAGAGGGGAGAGGGTCTTTCAGCCCCCAATCCCCACTTCCAGAAAGCAGGTGGGGGTGGCTGCAGATTAGGTTATAAAACTCTTCAACAGGGAGATTCAGAAGCTTCTGGGTTGAAGGCACTAATGTGCTGGGGAGCTGATCCACCCAGAGAGGGCACGGAAACTCTGCACTTCTTTTCCCCTATACTTGTGCTATGCATTTCTGCCATTTGGTGGTTTCTGAGTTGTATCCTCCATAATGCTGAGTCACTTCAGTCATGTCCAACTCTTAGAAACCCAATAGACCCCATGGTAGGCTACAGTCCATGGGGTTACAAAGAGTCGGATATGATTAAGCAACTAACACTAGGAGACCCCATGGACTGTAGGGTCCTCTGTCTGTAGGATTCTCCAGGCAAGAATATGGGAGTGGGTTGCCATGTCCTTCTCCAGGAGATCCTCCCAACCCAGGGATCGAACCTATGTCTCTTAGGTCTCCCACATTGGCAGGTGGGTTCTTTATCACTAGCATCACCTGGGAAGCCCATCCTTTATATAATAAGTCAATAAATGTAAGTGTTTTCCTGAGTTATATGAGTCATTCCAGCAAAGTATTGAACTTGAAGGGGGATGCAGAAGCCCCCAAATTTGCAGTCAGCTCTAGAAGTGTTGGGGGGCCTGGGCACTTCATTTTCTGCTGGCATCAGAAGCAGGGGGCGACTTTTGGGGCAGAGCCTCTGACCTGTGGGATCTGCAATAACTCTGGTAGTTAGTGCCAGAACTGAATTGCCAGCTGGTGTCAGAGAACTGGTTGGTATTGGAAATAACCATACCTTTGGTATCAGAAAAACACAACATCTGCTCTTAGGCCATGAGGGAATAAAGCAAACAAGTGATAAGGGACCATGAGAACTGGTGACAGCAGTGAATGTCTCCATGCTGAAACTTCAAAGCTACCAGGTTTAAGGAATAAGAAAACAAGACTACAGAACCACACTCTCTTAAAAATATACACAGGTAACTCTGGATCTTAAATGTAGAAAACATTCACACAGCAAAGGCTGGTCTATTTGCTTTCCAAACCTTAATCACCCGAGGAGAAAGGTCAGACTAAAGCACCACAGAGCCAAGCAGTTAAGAGAGATAAACAACTGGACTCGGGACAAATAATTACTTTAAAAATAAAACAGCTACATGGTAATTTCATACACTAATGAGGGATTCAAATTTTACATAAAACCTTTCAGAAGCACATTTATAAACAAGTAAGGCTCTGTGACTGAGCATGAGTGGCAAGGATTCAATATTGGAAATGAAGGTCTACGCACATATTCTCTTTCAGAAGTTCAGACAAGCTGTCTGTCCACATGCTCGGATCAGGGAATATAAAGATGCCAGAGGAGAAGTGCCCCATTTCATGTCCATGCCAACTGCCAGTACCCACAAGTGCTTTACAAGGCTGTCTCCAGACTAGCTTAGCTTTGGGGGGACTGCTTGGCATCCACACACCCAGCTCAGCCAGGAGTCAAGACTGGCCACTGAGCTTCCTCCCACAGCTCCGAGTCACTCCCACTGGATTCTATGGGTTTGCCTCTGAAATGCTCCATCCATCCCCTTCTCCTCCTGCCCTCAATCTTTCCCAGCATCATGGTCTTTTCAAACGAGTCAGCTCTTTGCATCAGATAGCCAAAGTATTGGAGTTTCAAATCTCAAGGCTGCCCTTATCTCTCCTGCCTGCTTAAAACTGCAAATTCTTAGCACACAAGCCCTTTGTGACCCAGATCAGCTCTTCCTCTTCCACATATATCCCCCTTCCTAGCATGCATCCTACACTCCAGCCTCTACAGACCACAGGAATTGAGATCAAGGACGTGCCATGTCTTTGTACCTTTGTCTCTCTCCTTCAGTCCTTGGCACCTGCTGTTCCCTCTGCCAGAACACTCTTCCCTCCAAACGGCTCACCCCCTTATCTCCAGGACCCACTGTAGTATCACAACCTCATGAAGTAAGGTATCCCTGGCTGCCCTATTTAAAATGGTACACCATGGTACTCCCACCCCCACACAGGCCTCCTGTGTTCTTGTCACCATCTCCAACACGATTTATTCCCTTCTCTGGTTTATTGTCTCTCTGCCTGCTAGAATGCAAGCTCAAAAAGGCTGAGATTTTTGCCTGGTACCTGCACTCATGCCTGGCACATGACAGGCACTCAGATAACATCTGCTGAATCATTGGATCAACACTGTTCCCTTTGCTGGGAAAATTATATCTTGGCCCTAAATCCTATTCCTTATCTATACAGCTAACTCATTCTTCAAAAATCCTACTGTCCCCCGCCCTCAGGCAAGGCCTAACACCTTCTCCCTGGCATGCCCACAGCACTTTATCCAGGGGGACCACACTCAGGACACCTGCAGACAGAGGGCACTATTGATAATTATGCTGGAATGACAGGCTGTCGAGGGCAGGCCAGAACACAAGGTCACTCTGATCTCCCACCTTTTTCACGGCGGCTCTGTCTCTTGCGTATTCATTTACTTCCTGGTATGTCTCCCCCACTAGGCTATAAATTCTTCAGGGATAAATCATTTCTGTATCCCCAACACCTCACACATACTGTGGATGCTTAATAATGCTGAGTGAATGAATGAACCATTGCTTCTGCTTGGGGATTTGGAACCCTGAGACAGGCTGGAGCACAGCACACCTAGACAGTGGGCACAGCAGGAAGCACTGAGCCACCCTGGGGTGGGGTGAGGGATGGTCCTCCAGGACCCACTCCCCTTGCAAGCATTTTTGCCCCATGACAGTCCTGGGGCCCTGTCTCCTAAGAGTGGTTCTCCTAAGTGCCTTACTGAACTCTGTTTCTATTATCCTTGATTTTGTTGATCTCCCCAAGAACAGACCAGTATTTGCTGGCCCCTGTTTATAGTCAAACTTCCATACAGTTCCCTTTGCCCTAACCATCCGGTCCAATGGTCACAAGTCCCAATAACAGGCCACAGCAGTGAGTATTATTTCAACAACAAAAGAGGCACCGCTCCCCACCCTCTGAACACAACCTCTCTAGACAGCACTCCTCGCGTGGGTTCTAACAGTAGATGAAGTGCTACATTAAGTCCTTTCAGGGCTGAGGCCTAAGGTGAAATGGATCTCTTCCAGAATGTTGTAGGATTTCTCAGGGCCTGTCAAAGTCCTGTAACATTCTGGCGGGAAACAGCCTATTTTGCTAAGAATCAAAATTTCCCCTTTAATATTATATACCATTGAAATAATCGTGTTTGCTGGTATGAATATGTGCTTACTAGCTCAAAGAATCACCTTTTCAAAATAAACTTTCTTTCAGGTCTGAGATATGCCTTTTCTAAGGAGTGACAAAAATTTTAATCAGGGATCTAGAAATTAGGATTCAGAGACTCTGCAGACATACAAAAACATTTTTCATCAATAAATGTATCTTTCTATCACAATTCTCATGGTAAAAACATCACAGTTGTACAGAACCTAAGCCTTCTGACTTTAATTTTAAAAGGTTCATAAACTATAAGAGAAATTAGCTGAGGTCAATTTCTGCTAATAATATATGTTCTAAAAGACTGTTTTGAAGATAACTCCCATAAAGCTATAGACAGAGAATAAAAGTTTGAGTTAAAGGCAGGAAGTTCAGATCACAGAGATTCATAAAAGCTGATTCAGTGAGAGGCCCAGGAAGCTTCCATTTAACATCTGTCCTTCACCACCACAGGGCATCACACTGCTTATATAAACCAGTCTTTCTACATCAAGAAATTTTTTCATCCGCCGTTGTCCATAATCCAACAAGTATATGCCAAGACAAAGCAAACATGGTGACTGACTTCTGCTTATGTTGACCCAAGACAGTCATTCAGCAAGGGAAAAAGGGCAATTTTAAAGATTTTTAAGATACGGCATTCCATATGAGTTGTTAACTTAAGGTATTCAAACTGAAGAATAAGATGGAGCTCAGGTGCTCCTGAGCACAAGTTACTCATGTGGATTAGAGACATAAGCAGATACAAACCCTACCAGATCACAACCAATGGCCTACTGACTTAAACTACCTGAGAGAACATGGCTTAGAGGTGCTTTACAAGAATACTATTTAAATTCATTTTGTTTTTCGTAAGAGTTTCCCTTCCCTTCCTCTTCCCTTTTCCCCTTGAACGGATGGTTTGAACAGCATCGGTTTCTGTACACTTAAGTCTGAGGATTATCTCCTTCATGATGACAGAAATTTTATCAGGTTTGTTCACAGCTATTTCCCAGTGCCTAAAAGAGAGCCTGGTATATGGTAAACTCTACATAACATTTGCTCAGTAAATGAGTAAATTTCCTAAAGCAATAACCAGACAGAATGCTAGATGGGAAAGCACAAAACCCTTTTCTGAAAGTGCTTTTCCGGAAGGGACTGAATCAATGAGAGGCTCACCTATTTCAAAAGGAAAATTAGGGAAATAATACAAAAGCCTCAGTGACAGGACATCACATTAACGTTTTCTCTTGTTCTCTATCTTTCTCCCTCTTCCTCTCCTGCCCTTCTCCTTCTCTCTATCTCTCTCCTTGAGAAAGTACCTTAAACCCAGTTGCAAAAGCAACCTCTATGAGAATTCAGGCTCTAGTTACCATAAGACTTCTCAAAACAAATCAATTTTTACTCACAATATTTTAACTCTGCTAAGGAAAATACTGGCAACAGAACAGGGGCAACGCCTGGGCCTTCTGCCCTAAACCCTGTCCTAAGTCCTGGACACGCAACCACAGCACCAGCACATTATGACATACAGTTAGAAATGTTCTTTCTAATATGAATCTGGTTCACCCTGAAAGGAGTACAATGACAGGATTAACAAGGACTGAAAATCCACAACAACATCTTTCTAGCAACACTATTCTCCAGGCACTAATATATACAAAATTCAATCATCATAAAATTAGGGATCAGAGGTTCCCTAGAGATGTCTGGAAAACTGACAGGAACACGGTCTACATCCTCCCATTAATCACTTGTCCCTTTTTAAGTGAGAGTAGCCAGAAATTTTTCTAGGCCTTAAGATATTTTTCTCAGTTTTTAAAATGTGTTGCAAGCTTTTCCATTTACCAGAATGTAAAGACTGCTTCCTTCAAACAGTGTTTGTAATGCCTATGTAATACGACCACCACAGTATACCTCAATCTGAGAAGGACACATTTCAGCTTGCTCTTGGGTTGCAACCACTGAGAGGGGTAGGTGGGGTACTTTTCCTTCTAGAGGCATGTTCCTTTCCCTAGACATTGCATATAATTAGATAGTAAGTGCTCTACATCAGGAATAAACTGAATCTGAACACAGTGTTGAAGAGCACTATAAAAATACTTTAGTCTACTTTTTTATAAAAATGAAAAAAAAATCTCATTATACCACATGAAGTTTTGAATAAAACTTGCAAATAGCCTTCCAAGAATAGTTTGATTTCCTCAAACTGTCAAAGATAATACAAGCAAAATGTAATGAAACATTATTTAAAACCTCTTTTGTACTCAAAGTTATGGAGCTTTTAAGAGAAAAGCACTAAGAAAGCCATAGAGATGGACAGAATAAAGTTCCTGATCTATAGAAGCTTCTGTCTCATTAAGGAGGATGATGCTGAAACACAATTAGCCACAGTAAGAAGTTGGTGTGTAAGATCACATGAATGGTTCCAAGAATTCAGAGGCAGGAAAAGTCACCAGTGGATCAGTCTAGGGCTGATCAAGCCTTTAAGACAGAACCTGGGAGACAGGAAGGATGTTAACAGTACAGTTGGGGTATGAGGTGGGAGAGGTAGAAAGGAGAAGACATGGAAACCTGTGACTCCAGAAGGCATGTAGTGGTGGTTAGGCTGGAGAGGAGGACTGAGGCTGGACTGGCAGGAGCGTGAACAGTAAGCTGAGGAACCTAGAGTTCACGCAGATAGTAACGGGGAGCCCAGGGAGCTTTCTGATTTTATGAAGATCCATCTGAGGGTGATAAACTCTATCTAGTACTACAAGGCACCCCACTCCAGTACTCTTGCCTGGAAAATCCCATGGACAGAGGAGCCAGGTAGGCTGCAGTCCACGGGGTCCCTAAGAGTCGGACACGACTGAGTGACTTCACTTTGACTTTTCACTTTAATGCATTGGAGAAGGAAATGGCAACCCACTCCAGTGTTCTTGCCTAGAGAATCCCAAGGACGGGGGACCCTGGTGGGCTGCCGTCTATGGGGTCGCACAGAGTCGGACACGACTGAAGCGACTCAGCAGCAGCAGTAGTGCTGCAAGGTTAAAAAAAAAAAGCAATAACCCAAGAACAGGCCAGTTGACTTAGTTAACTAATGTATCAGAAAGTGTATGTCGCCACGGTAGTCTGAGTGGAGAGAGAGTGACCAGTTCAGTCATCCCCCTTATCTTTCCCCTATCATTCTTCCCTGTCTCTGAGGTTTGGCCTTTGAGGCAGTTCTCCATGAACAGAGTTACTAAGTGGTCTGAAATGTAGTAAGTCCTCCCTAGGATATTTAAGAAAAACTGCTTATATGCAATATCTGTAAAACCCACACTGGAAAGACACGGCTTACACAATTAGAAAGGTAAACGGTATCATCTCTGCAGAGCCAGCCACCCAATGTTATCAGGCTTGAGGTGTAGCTCCAAACACACGGGACAGGAATTCAAAGAAGGAGGGGAAAGAAGAGATTATGACACTAGAAAACCATTTTTGGCTTTTTTTCCCCAATTACTTGTATTATTTATTTTTCTTATTAGAAAAGCAACGTACGGCTCTTACATAAAAGAACACCAAATGAGACGAACAACATTAAAAAATGTCCATAATACCACTCAATAGAGACAACAATTAGCCTCTTCATACAAATTCTTCAAAATCCTGTCTTATATATATTTACTGTATATACGTACATGTGGTCATTCAGTTGTTTGACTCTGCAATCCCATGGACTACAGACCCCCAGGCTCCTCTGTCCATGGAAATTTCCAGGCAAGAATAATGGAATGGGTTGCCATTTCCTCCTCCGAGATTTCCCGATCCAGGGATCATATCCGTGTCACCCGCATTTCAGGCAGATTCTTCACTGTGTGAACCACCAGGAAAGTGCTATATATGTACATATGATTCCATAAACTAGGTAACACTGCTTGTAATTTGTCTGTGTTATTGTTCAGCCACTAAGTCGTGTCCGACTCTACAACTCCGTGGACTACAGCATACCAGGCTTCCCTGTCCTTCACTATCTCCCAGAGTTTGCTCAAACTCATGTCCATTGAGTCAGTGATGTCATCCAACCATTCATCCTCTGTCACCCCTTTCTCCTCCTGCCCTCAATCTTTCCCAGCATCTAGGTCTTTTCCAATGATTTGTCTGCAGCTAACTATAATTTATAAAAGTGACTGATGGTCATTTGTAACAACTAATTTACTCCATTTAACCCCTCATTCATGAGTTAAGAAAACATTTTTTAAAAAGGAAAATAGATAAGAAGCCATTGTTTATCTTCATTTTATTCATTTATACATTTCCGCTCTCTGAAAGTCACATACTTATGTATAATGTAAATATCTTTCAGTGATCTGACACTTAAGAAAGACCATTTCTGGACATCTTCAAAAACACATTGAGTTATGAGGGAAATATCTGGACAGACTAACAGTGAACAACAGATCAAGAGAAACTTCAAATAAAATATGAGGCAAATTAATCAGCAATTTTCAAGGGACATGGTTTAAGCAGCTGCTTAAGTTATTTTTTATTCAAACTAGAACCAAATTCCTGAAGTAGTTATGATTAGAATGCATCAAAAGCTTAAAGTCATCTTATCTTCTTATACCACAAAGATCCTCTCTTTGTAGATCCTATCTCTGAAAAGGTCAGGTTGGGTTTTAGTAGGGAAACTAGAAACCTGTTTCAAATGCTGTCAAAGATGGACATTCGCAAAGAATAATGAAGGAAAATGCATTAAAGTAAGTGAAAATTCCCCCACGGAGGAGAAAATGGTAAGGAAGAGCTTGTCAAAATGTTGGAAATGTGTCCCACTTATTATAATAATTATTATACTTACACTGTTAATAGCAGCAGCTGTCCATAACAATGGATTCCCTGCTAAGCACTGTATTTATATCAGATAATTGTATTTTCTAAATATCTTCTAGATAGTTATCCCTCACAAAAATCCTATGAGTTATTTTCCCATTGTATGCAGCAAATTACTTAATTTCTGAGCTGAAGTTTTTTTTTCAAGTAATTTGCTCAAGGTTAGAGTTTATAACGGGAAAACTGGGACTCAAACCAAGTCTTGATCAATGTATTTTGAACACTTATTTTCAGGTGCTAAGAAAATTATGGTGAGCAAAAGCTGGCAAGGCAGGTAAAGCTGACAGGAATCAAATAATGTCCGAAAGAAATATTGAACTGTGACAAGAGCAATAGATCTGGCTTTGGCAAGGAAAGTGTCTAATGCAATCTAAGATCTAAAGAACAAGAGTTGCCTTGGGGGAAAGGGAGGGGAAAAGCATTCCCCTAAAGAAGGCACAGAATGTGCAAAGATGACCAGATGGTGGGAAGGAATGTGCTGAGGAATGAAAAGTGAGGTGGGGAGGGAGCTGTGATATGAACCTAGCAATTTCAGATTTAATAGGTGACATTGTACCTTTCACCCCACATACAATGTTTTATGTTCCTGTTTAGTTGTTAAGCTGAATCCAACTCTTTTGTAACCCCATGGACTGTAGCCCAGGAGGCTCCTCTGTCCATGGAATTTCCCAGGCAAGGATACTACAGTGGATTGCCATTTCCTTCCCTAAGGGATTTTCTCTACCCAAGGATCAAACCTGCATCTCCAGCACTGCACGCGGATTCTTCACCACTGCGCCACTATTTTACAGAGCATGGCAAAAACACCTTGTCTTTATCATAGGCACTCTGGGAATTTATTGCCGATGTGGTATTTTTCCCTTGGGGATAAAAGGTGAATTCAGGTAAGCAGTGCTATGTAGCCTCTTTGAGAATCTTTAGCAGCAGAGATAAAAATGGATATTCCAGAGCATGAATTTCTGTGTTCCAGAGTACACATCTAGCATACAACTAAACAACCCCAAAGTGGAGATTTCAGCTGCAAATGGAAGAATGGCATGCAGTCTCTGGAGGCAAACCAAGGCACAGAGGAAGTTATCCTGGAGAGCTCAGAATGCAGAACAGAGGCAACCCAAGGACAGCAGAATAAAACTGCACAGTAACAGGCCTAATGCGAAAATGACAGAATGTATTTCCAGCTGAGAGGCACAGCAGGTAAGTACTCTCACTGCTCCCCAACCCAGAGCTGGGTGGCTTTGTAAATGGCTGATTATTCTGAGACCATTTCCCCTCTCAGATGGCACCAGAGGTAAAGAATCCATCTGCCAAGGCGGGAGATGTAAGGTACACAGGTTCAATCCTTGAGTTAGGAAGATCCCCTGGCAAAGGAAATGGAAACCCACTCCAGTATTCTTGCCTGGAAAATCCCATGAAGAGAGAAGCCTGGTGAGCTACGGCCCATAGGGTCACAAAGAGTTGGACACAACTGAAGCACCTTGGCACACACATATGCACACACAACAGTACCTACCTCACAGAATTATTTTGAGAATGGCATGCGTTACAATACACATCAAGTATTTAGAGAAGTACTTGCACACAGTAAGTATTCAATAAATATAAGCTATTACTTATATTATTATTATTATTAATGCTATTACTGTAAAAGGCAGTAAGCAGTTAAGGAAAGGGAAACATCTGCAAATATATATCTAAGACAATGGCTTCCTAGGTGGCTCAATGGTAAAAGACTCCACCTGCCAATGAAGGAGATGTTGGGAACATCCCCTGGAGGAGGAAACAGCAACCCACTCCACTATTCTTGGCGAATCCCATGGACAGAGGAGCCTGACAGGTTACAGTCCATAGGGTCATAAAGAGTCAGGCACAACTGAGTGACTGAACGCGTGGGCGTGCACACACACACACACACACACACACACACACACACGACACAACAGGTCCTCAAACCTGCAAATACCTCTGAATCACTTGGAAAGCTTCTGTGAAATGTAGATTCCTGACCTACCAGATAGGGCTTAGAAAACTAAATTTCTCCTAAGCTCCTGGTACAATATTTATATAGCTGATCTAAGCACTTAAAAGGCATGACTTAAAGGCTGAGAACTTAAATCTTAAGGCATCAAATAAGGTATTTCATTCTAGGGCTTATAAAGAGAACTTGATCAAACAAATTTCAGATTTTATTTTTGCTAAGGCAAAATGAAACAAATTTACTTACAAAATATACTCCTAGGAGAAAACTGAATAATCAGCATCTACTTGATTGGTAAAATACAGTGTTTAGTTTTAATAACCACTCCCACAGATTATTTAAATCTTTAGTTTCAAACAGTTCAAAAATATTACTGTATGCTCCACTATCAAAAAAAAAAAACCTAAAATAAGTATCTAGACAGTGGTGTGCATGTTCTTTAATTATCAGATTTATTTTCTAGTAAAAATAATAGAGCCAATCTTCAATCATACACAGAAAATTCTTTTCTGCTAGGACACAACTAAAACTCTGCAGATTCTCTGACTTTAGCTCAGGCTTTCTCACTAGGTAACTAGTATAGATTATTGGTTGGTTGGTTTTAGTCACTAAGTCATGTCCAACTCTTGTGGTTGATTTCAGTCGCTAGGTCATGTCCAACTCTTGCAACCCCATGGGCTGCAGCCTACGAGTTTCCCCTGTTCGTGGGATTCCCCAGGCAATACTGGAGTGGGTTGCCATTTCCTTCTCCAATTATAGATTATTACTTACCGGAATTATTTACAATGACAAGCAACCTTCTCAGAAAAATCAAACAAGTGACTAACTTCAAGGAAGGTGAAATCATAGGCCTAATACACACATCTGGTGAACAATGTCCACGAAGATTATAAACTGAAGGTATTATTTATTTCTTTTTCTCAAAACCCATTACACAATCCAACACTTGGAATCTTTCTTGACCCAACAAAGGCATGGAAACACTGCTTGGGCTCTTTATAATAACAAATAATGCACATTCCTGTTTTATTTGCAAAAATAATTAGCAGCAGCTGCTACTTACACAGAATTTTTAACAGAAAATACATACTGAAACCAAATACTTCAGGACTTAAAGAGCCTGAGGACAAATGAAGTCTTCTTCTTTTTTTATAAATTTAAAATAAGCTGTAACAATTAGCTTCTATGTTCCGCATCTGGTTTTCAAAAATGACTAATAACATTTTCCTCAGACTCAAAGGAAACAGCTGGACACATCTGTCAACTCAACATCTCTGGAGTGAAAGAGAAACTTGATACTTTAATACCACACTTACATATGAGGGCTCAGTTCATAGAAATTTCTGTTCCTGTAATCTTCCACTTTCTCTGGTGAATAAATGGGCAATGACCGGTATGGGTTAACGGATATAACCACACTTCCAATGTATGTCTGCAAAAGAAAGAATAAAATACAACCATTTTATCATCTTACATCTTAGTGTCTCATGGCTTTATCCTTTTAAAAACACTGGTTCTACTATACTCCAGTATAATATAAAAAGTTTTAACAGTGGTACATCCTAAAAATAATTTAAAAAATTTTTAAATAAAAACACTAGTTCTACTGTCTGATCATTTTGTACTTTTCAAGAACATTTTACATCTCTGAAGATAGATGGCCAATAATGTTTATTTTGCTGATACACGGAAAACACAGATTTATACATTGAAAAAAGCTTTCAAAATAAATCTCTAGATTAACTCAGGATCCTGGATAAGAGTCCTCCACAACGCTATCACACCTGCCAAAAATTTCATCACCGTCTACAGCTAATTGTCAGCAAGACTATGCTTTCCTGGATTCCAGCTACAACTGGTGCTTCCTCCTCTCATCTTTATCCTCAAATTTCAGTCTATAGTGACCCAGGCTTCCCCTCCTCCCTGCCCACACCCATACCTATCCAATGGGACCTTGACTTTGGCACTGCCCTTACATAGTCTGACAATCTCTACACTGGGCTCAGACCACATATAACTCAGTATCAGAGTTACAGCTTTCCCTTGGGCATCTTGCTTGGAGAATCCCACTGACAAAGGAGCCTGGCGGGCTACAGTCCATGGGGTCACACAAGTCGGCCACAACCTAGCGACTAAACCACCACCACTCAAACAAAATAATTTCATATTACATCTAATGGACTTCAATATCAGAATTGAAAAGTACTTGCTGAAAAGAGTACATTTCATGTTTTAATGTAGAATTTAAATGTACTTTCAGAAGGATCCATGCTGTTATTTTAGCAGACAGTAACTCTCTCACACTGCAAACCATAACATTATTTATGTTTTTTTCCATTTCAATCTTAAATTCTTAGCAGCAAGAACAGGGTTGGGTTAGGTCACTTTATACAAAGACTAACACAATGCTACAAGCGAAAGTTATTTAACTGTAACTCATCTTAGCAGTTTCATTTTTCCTTTCAGTTTCAACATTATAAAGACGGCAGGAAAGGAGATGCTAACAAAAAGATATCAGTTATGAAAAGGCTTTTTAAGAAAAAGGTGAAAAAAGAAAGGAGAGAAGAAAAAGCTCACTTCCAACTTCCCCACTTTTCTAGGGTCAAGCAGCAAAAGGTGACATTTTTAAGCAACAAGATTTTCCAGTACTGTCACCATTGGATTCAAGGAGACTGTTAGATCTTTCTAGAAAATTAAACACAATAGAAAACAGAACAGTAAAAATGTTCTGACCTTTTTTCAAAACGTGGGTCACAATCATTTTAATTATAAAAGGCCTTTTCCCCCCAACCTGGAATACGGAACAGGTCACTTTTCTAACTATTTTCATCCTATAAGGTCGGAGACGGCAATGGCACCCCACTCCAGTACTCTTGCCTGGAAAATCTCATGCACAGAGGTGCCTGGGCTGCAGTCCATGGGGTCGCTAAGAGTTGGACACGACTGAGCAGCTTCACTTTCACTTTTCACTTTCATGCATTGGAGAAGGAAATGGCAACCCACTCCAGCGTTCTTGCCTGGAGAATCCCAGGGACGGGGGAGCCTGGTGGGCTGCCGTCTATGGGATCCAACAGAGTCAGACACCACTGAAGCGACTTAGCAGCGGTAGCAGCAGCATCCTATAAGAATACAATCTGAGCAAGAGCAGACAAGACTGCTGCCGTAAAGAAAGACTCTCAGCTCCCATGCAATTAGGGTGTAGGGTGTCTATTTCCCAATAGAATGGGAAAAAATAGAGATCTCTTCTAATGAATATTCAGGACTAATCTTCTTTAGGATGGACTGGTTGGATCTCCTTGCAGTCCAAGGGACTCTCAAGGGTCTTCTCCAACACCACAGTTCAAAAGCATCAATTCCTCAGCGCTCAGCTTTCTTTATGGTCCAGCTCTCACATCCATACGTGTGTTCATTCCTATCACACTTCTGTGCTGCATTCACACTCCACCTGGTCCCTCTGTCCCAAAAGGGCTCACAGATCAACACCTACTGGAATCCAGCCTGTTCTTTTAATCAGCTGATCACACCAAAAAGGACTCCTTCACATAATGGCAAAGATTACTTTCCAATTAGGTTCTATGTACCTTCTCTACCAAGGGCAAGTCTGGTTCTCTTTACCCTCGGTGGATGGATAGATGGGTGTGATCAATCCTGTCCTTTTCACTCTGTGTAAACAACCTCCCAGCAATCCTAGCTTACCACCTCCATACTCCCAGCCCTCAGCACCCTGAGCCCTGAAGCATGCATATCACCGGACACAGAAGGCCCCCTCCACTCTCACCACCCTGTAGACCCAGCCTCTGACATCTAAGAGAGAAGAGAGAAGGGAAGGGAAAGGAGTGGGGAGAAAAGGCAAAGGGAAGAGGGAGAAGAAAGGCGCTACCTTTCCACAAATGGCACATTCAATTAGCAAGTTTATCTCTCACTTCTCAAGGGCAGACATTAAACCAAGAATGTACAAACATTCCTAAGTCAAAACAACCTCATACTTCAGATATCTCTAGAATTCCAGAACAGGCGCCTTGTAAATATCCAAATAATACTCAAAACAGGGCTCCTCCTGTGATGACAGGGAAAACTGAAATCTTTACTGGAGGCCAGGCACCCCACAGGCTCCACTCTCCAGACCACAATCCGGAATCCAGAAGAAAGGGCCCAGACAGACAAACAGCGCAAGGACTAAGCATTTCATCCCATAGGAAAGTTCTTCTAGAACCTCATCCTCAGAGATTCTGTTTCAACTGTCTAGAGAAGGGCCAGGCATGCGCATCTTTCTCCCCAGAAAAAGAATCAGATAACCAAGGTTAAAAACACTGCTTGACGCCTTCACCCTCAGGGCTCACAGGCCCAGGTTTTACTTTCAAACACAGCTGTGTTGGCCTATCTTCTATTTTACCCTCCCCTTTAAATTGTCCTATGTAATTAATTCCATGAACATTTCAAAAAGAAAAGAAAATTCTCCCAGCTTCAGTTACTTTCATCTTAGCCACATTTATAATAAACTCAGCATATGGCATCTCAGTACACTACAGAGAAACAGCGGCTGCACCTGTAAACTGGGGCCTTTCCACGGCAGTATGTTTCAAATGTTTGACTATGACTCAGTGTAAAAATGGGGCTTTCCTGGTGGTGCAGAGGTTAAAGCATCTGCCTGCAATGTGGGAGACCTGGGTTCGATTCCTGGGTCAGGAAGATCCCCTGGAGAAGGAAATGGCAAGCCACTCCAGTATTCTTGCCTGGAGAATCCCATGGACAGAGGAGCTTGGTGGGCTACAGTCCAAGGGTCGCAAAGAGTCGGACATGACTGAGCGACTTCACTTTCAGTGTAAAAAATATTTTCATCTCAACCAAGTACTTGTGCTTGAATGTATATTTACATACACATCCATGTATACATATGTATGAAATAAAAGTTTCACAAAACCATAAATATCCTTATCATATGCAATGTACTGATATTCTTTGTTCAACGCTATTCATTTTCATTACAAAACATTTTAAAACTGGTGGTCCTAACCCACTAAATGGTTTTCATCACTTAAAGGCTCAATCTTGCAGTTTAAAAAATACTGCTAACTGAGCACTTCATCTTTTTTTAGCCATCGATGGCTTTGAGATGCCAGTGAAAGCTATGAACCTTCTCTCTCCAAAAAACACACATGTAATATGCACGTAAGAGTTTGCCTACAGTCGATATACCAGATTACAAGTTCCCGCCCTAAGGAAAGAAACAACAGCCACTAACGGAAAAAGAGACACAGAGGGGAAAAGGGGGAAAAAGAGAGAAAAGCAAAGAAAAAAGAAAAGGAGTAAGAAGTGGTCAAAATAATTCTAAAACTATAAAAATGAAGAGTCATTTAGAACAAGAGCCAATAGCTCAGCTCAGCGGGCCCTGAGTGCTTTATTACAGCACTGAGTCAGAGCACAGCCTAACAGTTAAGGGCCAAAATGAGACAGACAGTATTCTATTTCCGTTGACAAGGACACATGCAATACATTTCAGAAAGATATCTAACCGGAAACACTTTTTTTTCAAGTTAAAAAGGAAAGCCTTTTTATAGTTTTAATATTTTGTGTGTCTCAACTATGCAGAACTGTATACATATTCTTCCACAACACCAGCTTCACGAAACACTAGTGAACATACAGAACAGTCACAAAGGTGTCACATCTTCATATCATAGTTCTTTGCAGTGCAACATTAAGCTCTTTAGCAGCCCTAACCCTGAAAGCTTATATTTCAATTCCCCATATGAAATTGAAAATAAAACTATAAATAAACCATAAATACTATAGGAAATCCTACACTGACTTCTTTTCACCATGATGATTATTACTTGGAGGCTTCTTTTCAAATATCAGATTCTTCCAAATATTTTTGAAGCCCCTGTTCTGCTGAGGCTCTAATGTGGCATCCTGTATGTCAGCTTCTTCCTTTCTTAAGAACAAATTTTAGCCATTTATTTATAGTCACCATAGTTTCTTAAAAACTCACTCCCATAGTTATTAAAGTTTCTTGTATATAATATACACTGAAGCACCTTTTTACTAAACTCTTCCTAAATCCCTATGAGACAGAAATGAAGTCTCCATCTCAATGTCCTTAACAATGGAGCACAAAGAAGTTAAGTGGTATGACCACATTATCTAACAAAAGTGGAATCAGGACAAGAAGCCAAGAATCTGTTCTCTTTTCATGAGAGCACACAATCCATGCTGCTGTCAGGCCTGGGAAGCTTTGGCAAAAAGTGGCCAAGAACACCTCATCACAGGAACTTGTGTTGTACAATGCCTTACAACAGGGTCTTCACCTTTGTGTAACAGAGTGACTCTGCTGGGCAGAAGCCTCTTTCTGGCTATCTGAGGAATGCGGACAGCCTTACGCCACCAGAAATAAACAAAAAAGAAAAGAGAAGATCTTCTAGTTACAGGAAAATTTTTTATCTCCATGGAAAAGAATTTTTTTTCATGTTTATTCCAGCACATAAAGTTGTGCCTACATCTTGAAGAAATGCAAGACACTGTGTCACAATCATCCTTTTAACTTGAGAGAAATGAATGAGCAAGGTGGCAATGGAACAAGTCATGTTTATTTAAATAGTTTACTTAATGCTAATTATTTAGTCTAAAATTTCATCAAAAAATATTCAAGAATATGTTGGAGTTCTCCCAGTCTCCAAGTCATATTATTTTCACCTCTAAAGTAATAATAGTTCAAATCCAGAATGGGTCAGGACTCAAATAAAGTAAAAATAACCTTTCACAAGGCTGCACAACCACATTGTCTTGACTGAATTTAGGCTACAGCGTTTAAGAAGGAAGCGGCAAATTTTTCAAGAGCCTTCTTTATGCAAAATATCGTATTAGGCACAGTGAAAATGTAAGACACTCCTGGGCCTGTGACCTGTGCCCTGAAATTATGACAGATCTTAGAAGGTAAGACTTCTATATCACAAAACATAAAGTTTAAGGGTGATCCACTCTAGCCACAGAAACAGATGAAATAGGATTTAAGTGATTCTTAGCTAAATGAATGCATTAGTCTTCTTTCTAAAGGAGTGCTTTGGGTTTAAATGAAGGTCACTGTCAACTGCAAAGGTCCAAGAATGTTCTAGAAGTTGGAGAACTTGGGCAGGTCTAAAAGGATGGGCAAAATTCAGATAAAGTAGCATTCCCCCAAACAGTAGCATGAGATTTGGTTTTCAGATCCCAGTTGAACCCTCTCCTTTAAAAAAATTTTTTGCTAAGATTGTTATATGCTTCAAATGTATTTTTTTTTAAACTATGAATTACTGGAGACTCAAAGTAGATATCTGCACAACCAGGTTCAACTTTGGCTCACAAACGCCAAAAGGCAGAAGTAACTCAAGTGTTCACAGATGGATAAATGGGAAAACAAAATATGGTAAACAGATATAATGGAATATTATTCAGTCTTTTAAAAAAGGAAATTCAACACATGCTTATAACAAGGATTAAAACATGGATAGCAACATAAAGACCCACCCAGCCACACTTCAGACAAAGAAAAACACATAGCTTACTTTGAACAAAGACCTTCTGTGAATAACAGCCTAGAAAATAAGACTGGGATCAAACTGCAGACAGCTTCAAATGTCAGGGTGAAGAGTCTGAGCTTCAGTCTGGAGGCATTTTTTAAGTAAAAATCAGTGTGTAGGGTGAAGGAGTTAGATGATGAAACTGACTGAATTTGAACCCAAGTCACCCTTGGCCCATAAAAAAGGCTTTTGAATTGTGGTGCTGGAAAAGATTCTTGAGAGTCCCTTAGACTGCAAGAGATCAACCATTCAGTCCTAAAGGCAATTAACCCTGAATATTCATTGGAAGGACTGATACTAAAGCTGAAGCTCCAATACATTGGCCACCTGAAGCAAAGAGCCAACTGATTGGAAAAGACCCTGATGCTGGGTAAAATTGAAGGCAGAAGGAAAACAGGGTGGGAGAGGGTAAGATGGTTGGATGGCATCACCACTCAATGGACATAAACTTGAGCAAGCTCCAGGAGATAGTGGAGGACAAGGAAGCATGGCGTTCCACAGTCCACGGGGGCAAAGAATTGGACACGACTGAGCGACTGAACAACAACATCCTGACTTACATATGGAGCTTTATGCTCAGATTCTATGCCATACAATATTACAAGGCTTCAATGTTATTTAGCAAAGTTTTTTAGTTTTTATGTGAACCTGGGTGCACTACTGAACCTCTCCAACTGCAGTTTCATCTCTGGACAAGGAGGACAAGACTGGTTCTTCCCCTTGTCCAATCTGAGGGTTAAATGAGATTGTGTGTTAAAGCACAAGCCACAGCACCTGACACATAGCAAGTATTCCATAAATATTATCCACTCTGATTAGGTAAACTCACAGTTTGACTCTATTGGAAATCTACTGGCTATTATAAACAGCCAACTCTGGACTCGAGTATCTCAGTTAAATTCATCAGTGAGCCCTATGACACTTAGCAAATGGTCTTACCAAATGGTCTCTGTATACAGGGAACAGGTGAGTCATCAATATCAGAGGGGTGCATGAGGTATGTATGGTCTTAATAAGTTGGTATGAAAAGCCTGAGATACACAAAATGCCTGGATAAGAAAAGCTGGTGGAATCTGCAGCAATGACAACATGCTACTCACTTCACATGGAGGAATTTACCCTCTTCCTGGGTCTTGGATCTTGGGAATTTGATCACAAGACATTAAAACGTTACATGCCACAGCATTTTTGATTTAGACATCTGTCTTGGTTTTTGAAAGACAGTTTGGTCTACCAAACTCTTCAACTGGTTTTTCAGACACAGTTCAAAATTGTGAAAAGCTGCCTGCCTATGGAAAAATTATAAACATAAGGTCAATAACAGGCTTCTATCTGGATCTTATATCAAGAACAATGGAATGCAGTAAGTACACCTCACAAGCCCAGTCTAAAGAACAGATTTGTGGTATAGAAGATTAACAGCCTAATTTTCACAGAGGAAGAAACTGAAGACTTTAGAAGGTTTTAAAAACCTACCGAAGCTCTCACACTTAGTGGCAGAGACAGTTTCATGCCAACACTCTCACCGCAATCTGTGATGCCAGAAGACAGAAGTATGATTTGGTCAGGCTCTGTCAGCTGCTGGGCACAGAGATGCTCTCTAGTTACATCAAGTACAGAAAGTTCTATTATAACAATGACACACTCAGGAACTTCCCGAGGAACCCATCACTGAGCTACCAGTAAAGCTGGAACCCAAGCCCAGAGTGAGTGTGGATGAGTGTAAGAGTACATTACAGAATAAAGCAACTTGAGTTTGTGAAGACTTCCTTTCCAGGCCCAGTATCCATGTGCTCATCCCGTGATCATCCCCTGCTCATGTTTCTGCTTTTTCTGGGCCTGCTACTGACTGATCTTCTCACTTTCTGCTCCATAGCTGGCCCACTGCTAAGACTTATTCATAGTTTCTGCCTGTACATGGCCCATCATGGCCTCACTACATCATCACTGCCAGCCTCTGCTCCTGTTGATATATATTTTTTTTTTCCCAGTACTTCTCAATTCAAAGTTGGAGGAAAGAACCAAGCCATGTTCATCTTTTTATCTATGCTGTGCCATCAATCACTGGCCTTGGATTAGCAGGTTTATCAGGTTAGCCTGGTCCCTGTCAGTCTAGTCTGAGACATGCCTTAACCACCATATGATAATCCTTTGTTCTTGGGCTGCCAGTCATTTCAGACTATCAATTAAGGAACTATATATGAGTTCTATGCTACACCGAAATACCAACTAAAAATATCACCTCAGGCAGTTTTATTTCAGAGCAGGATAACACAATACTACCTCATCTTCATTGAAATAAACTTTGTAATGAATAAGTATTTTCCAAATATGCACCATTTTAAAGACTCTCTTAATGAAGGTACAGAGTGGTCCCACATTACAGCTTTGCTACCAGCTACAAGCCTTGAAAATAATATTATGCAGCTAATTGAAAGTAGTAATCCAACAAAAAGGCTTCCCTGGTAGCTCAGTGGTAAAAAATTCACCTGCCAATACAGGAGACTCACTTCCTGGGTCAGGAAGATCCCTTAGAGAAGGAAATAGCAACCCACTCCAGTATTCTTGTCTGGGGAAATCCTACAGACAGAGGAGCCTGGCAGGCTACAGTTCTTGGGGCCACAAGAGTTGGACATGGCTTAGAGAGTAAACAACAGCAATCGAACAAAAATGAGATCTGTATGATGAATACCAAAGAAGAGGGGCAAGGGGAAAAAGAGAGTGTGGAGGGACAAAGAAAGAGTCAGAGAAGGGGAAAGAGAGAGAGAAATATTTCACTTATAAGAAAATCTCAGGGTCCCAAATCTTGGACTAAAGTCATTTTGGATTTCTAAGATTTCCTGATGACCCCAACTAGGTATTCCACTCCAACTATGTGTCAAGCACTGAGCTAAAATGCCTCTTAAATGTCCAACACAACTCAACAAGATAAGCATCAAGACACCTATATTATAGATGAAAGCACTGACCATCACTGACTTCAGTGGTCACAGTGGTTGTGAGTGGCCAAGACAGAACCTTGGTCTGTCAGCCCATGCCTTTCCTGACATGCCATATGTGTCTCACCCTCCACTTCTCCACAACAGAGGTGAATGAACAAAACAGCCTCTCCTTAGAAATTAGGATTACCATTAATACCTATCTGTACTATAGATGTAAGAGACAAAATAAACACATATATAGAAGGGAGGGCTGAATCAGCCACGTGAACTGGGCACACATCTCCTGTGCTGAACTGCTTCCTCTACTCTGTGCTTCATCTTCTTTTTTTAAGATCCTGCGGTGAAAGCACAGAATCTTAACCGGTTAGTGGACCACCAGGGAGGAAGTCGCCCTACTCTGTGCTCCCAAAGGTCAAGGACCACATGCAGCTGTCCAGTGAACAGGATGAAAATCAATCTCCTCCCAAGATCTCCCCTCTTCCAGAGATAAAAACACCATCCTAAAGGTGCTGTCACTTTTCTTTGACTAGGGAACACCTAGTTTAGAACTGAACATACTTGTTCCCTGCCACACTAGTTCATGTCACTGCATCGCTGAACGCTCACTCAACACATGGCAGGAATACTGATGATCACTTCCATTATCTGTCTAGGTTGTTGAGACTGCCTTGCTCCAAGCCCACGCATTCTTCAGAATCATACTCAATTATGCTGAATAGCACTCTGCAGGCTGAGAATCCTTCCCTATTAGTGGTATCACTGACGTGCATGGTAACTGTAAGTCAGCGGGACGGTTAATAAGAACTATAGATCCAGACTTTCTGGGTGTGAATCCCTGCGCTATCTTTTACCGCTGTGTGACCCTAGTCAGGTTACTTAAGTCTTGCTGAGCCTCTTTCTTCATATGTAAAATGAAGACAGTTTTAAAATCTACAGTGCCTAAGACTTTAGTAAAACTTAAACACTCTGTGTTCATCACTCAATCGTGCCCGACCCTTTGCAACCCGCCAGGCTCCTCTGTCCATGGGATTTCCCAGGCAAGAATACTGGAAATTGAAAGTCAAAGTGTTAGTTCCTCAGTCTGCACTGAACTCTTTGTGACCCCATGGACTGTAGCCTGCCAGGATCCTCTGTCCATGGGCTTCTCTAGGCAAGAATACTGGAGTGAGTTGCCATTTCCTTCTTCAGGGGATCTTCCTGACCCAGGAATTGAACCCAGGTCTCCTGCATCGCAGGCAGATTCTCTACCGTTTTAGCCACCAGGTAATCCCAAGAGTACTGGAGCGGGTTGCCATTTCCTTCTCCAGAAGGATCTTCCTGACCCAGGAATCAAAACTTCGTCTTCTATATTACAGTCAAATTCTTTATCGCTGAACCACCAAAGAAGCCTTAGTTTCCCTCCAAATCGAACTTCAGGTATGACTTCAATCAGAACATTTACATTAATATATTATAAACGTTAAACAAATATATCAAATACTGCCTACATGAAGAAACAACTCTCTAGGCTTAGCAAATAACAGATAAACATGTGTCCATTTTGCAAGTTTAAAGAGGAAAAATTTTTCCAATCACCAAAGATTTTAAGAGAGCTTGGACAAGTTGAAACTAGCAAGCTTTTACCAAAAAATAATTGTTTTGAAAAGCATTATAAAACAGTCCAAGAGTTAGACCATGCTCAGAAAGCAGACACAACAGCCTCTTGATCTGCTGTTTTTCAGATGCTATGACTCCATTCCAAACACCAAAGCTACACTCCTGAAAACACATGATTTGTTCTTCATGTTTCCTTAACAATCCACTTGCCAAGCAGGCAGAGTATACTCACTACGAATCCCTCACAAACACTGAAGCCTAGGCATTTCACTCCACCAGCTCAGGAGTCCCTCCTTCTTCCCTTATTTGGTTAAGGCATGACAAAAGGTGGCATTAAAGAAAGTTCTTGTTTCACACAAATTTACTGGGTCTGGGTTCTGTGGGAAAGACTGATCCATTTAGATGAAGGAGAACCTCCTACTTCCAACTTTAAAACAAACCAAAACAAAAAATTTTCATTTTAAATCAAACTTACATGATCTGGAAGATGACCAGCATTACTTCTAGAAATGGGACTAGGGTAGTGAAATAAGAAAATTACATTTTTATGTTATGTATCCCTATACTACCTGTTTTTTGTTTGTTTTCCCAAAAGCATTTGTTATTTTTATAATTTTTTTCAAGGCTGTTAAAAAAATTTTCAAGGCTGTTAAGGAAATTAAAAAAAAAAAAGTTGGAGAACGTCTAGGTAGCAGGAATAGCACTAAGTGGACATCTGAACTCTGCCAACAACCCTGTGGGCCCGGAAAAGGGACGAGCCTCCAATGAGACTGCAGTCCTGGCTTATATCGTGATGGCAGCCTTCTGAGGCCCCGAGCAGAGGACCCAGCTAAGCCGTCCCAAACAAAGACTCAGATAATAAATGTACATTATTTTAGGTCACTAAATTTGAGGCAATCTATTCTGCAGCAAGAGAAAACTAATACACCATTTATACCAAATTCTCAGGAATAAATGTTACCCTCAGGAGGTGGGAATTTTCATGTGCATAAAGGAAGAGTGACTTTGACACTTCAAATAAATATACAAATGTTACCTAGAATTATTTTTACTTGCTTTGCAATATTTTAAACCAAATATACTTACATTTAAATATCTTTCATAAGAGCACTGAATCTCATCCTTATAGGGATCCTAATTTTACGAGACTTTGAAAGCAGTCTTATCTACAATTAGTTTGACTTAAGATCCTAAAATTGGACTAACTCAAACCTCTATATCTAGATGTCCCTACCTGACAATCAGATAGGAAAAAAACTAAATCTACTTGTCAGCATCAAAAATACTTCCTGTCTGAGAATGGACACCTTGGTTCTTTAGTTTCCAAATTTGCCCTGGGCCTTGTTCTTGCCTAAATTGCACCTTTCCTGTTTCTGAACAGAACCACAGTCCTGACCAGTCACCCTAAAAACAGCATCACGTCTGGCTGGGTCTCCTGCATTACCAGTCCACCTGAAATCCTGCCACTATCCCATCTGGTTGAGGGTGGGAGCAGGGTGCCGGAAGAAGGTCTGACAAAGGACAGGAAAGAGTACAGCAGAGCAGGGCTCAGGAATGTCACAGCCAGCATTTCCCACCACTGGCTGACCCCACAGCGACCGCTGGAGCACCGGCTTGCCCTGCAGCTGGGCCCAGCCTGCACTACACTCTGCCAAGAGCGAGGAATCAAAGCAAATAGTCTCTGATTCTACACGTTACCCCATTGGACCAACATGTCCTCTATCTGTTCTCACCCGATCCTCCTCCATCCATCTCCAGTGGAACAGTCTTCCCACAAGGACCACGTCAATATCTGGAACTGTCTCAGATTTAGAGACTCTGCCCGACTACAGACAGAGTGATAAACCAACTCCAGCCTTTTAAAATCAGTGTGTGAACCCAACTCAAAGCAAAGAACAGATAATCCTGAAGCATGCATTAATATCTTTCATAAAATACTAGATCCTACTTTTATGAGGATCCTAATTCTAGTACCAGCCTCTAAAGATCAAGACAATTTTTATCAAGATTTTCAAAGCAGTCCTTTTACAGCTACAATTTGTTGAACATGAGATCTTAAAAGAGGACTAATTCAGAAGTCTGAGCCACATAGCCCTCCATTCACGGGCCCCCTTATAAACCACAGCATGAACAAACAAATCACTGTCCAATATGTTTGCATGATGGATCACACAAGACCATCACACACTTTTACAGAATGAAATAAAGCCAGGAGACTAAGACAGGGACATTAAAAAAAAAAAAAAAAACAACCCTGTATCTTTCTGGGAAAGAATTAAAAAACAAAATGAAATGCAAGACAGTAAAATATCACATGTTATTAACCTGGCCTTTGATACCAGGCTAAACAGTTGTGTAGCAAAACCATGAACAAAAGCAAAGCAGAAATATTATCAGAATAAAGGCCAAGAAACAGATTTCCCAAGGATGGTATATTCAGTTTGTGGGGTTACAGAGGTGGGATGATCAAATTTATTGTCCTGTATTTTTTGTTAATTACAAAACCAATACATGCTTGACTTAACAAATCCTGTAATACAGAGATCTAAAACAGTAATAACTTTTCCCTGTCCCCGTATCCCATCCCCTCCTCCAACTAAAGTCAACATGCCTAAACCCACCCACACTAAAGTCAGCATGGTACTAAAGTTAGCATGCCTTTCTCCTTATTCATACAAACATACAAAGAAATCTGTATGCAGGTTGAGAAGCAACAGTTAGAATTGGACATGGAACAACAGACTGGTTCCAAATCAGGAGTGAGTATATCACGACTCCTGTATATCGTCACCCTGCTTATTTAACTTATATGCAGAGTACATCATGAGAAATGCTGCGCTGGAATCAAGATTGCCGGGAGAAATATCAATAACCTCAGATATGCAGATGACACCACCCTTATGGCAGAAAGTGAAGAAGAACTAAAGAGCCTCTTGATGAAAGTGAAAGAGGATAGTGAAAAAGTTGCTTAAAGCTCAACATTCAGAAAACAAAGATCATGGCATCTGATCCCATCACTTCATGGCAAATGGATAGAGAAACAGTGGAAACAGTGGCAGACTTTACTTTTTTGGGCTCCAAAATTGCTGCAGATGGTGACTGCAGCCATGAAATTAAAAGATGCTTATTCCTTGCAAGAAAAGCTATGACCAACCTAGACAGCATATTAAAAAGCAGAGAAATTACTTTAACAACAAAGGCCTGTCAAGTCAAAGCTATGGTTCTTCCAGTAGTCATGTATATGAAAGTTGGACTATAAAAAAAGCTGAGTGCTGAAGAATTGATGCTTTTGAACTGTGGTGTTGGAGAAGACTCTTGAGAATCCCTTGGACTGCAAGGAGATCCAACCAGTCAATCCTAAAGGAAATCCATCCTGAATATTCATTAGAAGGGCTGATGCTGACGTTGAAACTGCAATACTTTGGCCACCTGATGCGAAGAACTGACTCACTGGAAAAGACTCTGATGCTGGGAAAAATTGAAGGCAGGAGGAGAAGGGGACGACAGAAGGTGAGATGATTGGATGGCATCACCAATGCAATGGACGTGAGTTGAGTGGGCTCTGGGAGTTGGTAATGGACAGGGAAGCCTGGCACGCTGCAGTCCATGGGGTCACAGAGTCAGACACAATTGAGCAACTGAACTGAACTGAAAGTTAGCATGCCTTTCTTTTTATTCACATAAATATAGAAACATATGTACATATCATATACCCCCATCTTTAAAAAAGTCATACAACACACAGTATCCTATAAGCTACTTTTTGTCTTGTTTGCTTAAAGCAAAGAATGCCTAGTGTTGGAGAAGAGTCTTGAGAGTCCCTTGAATTGCAAGGAGATCTAACCATTCCATCCTAAAGGAGATCAGTTCTGGGTGTTCACTGGAAGAACTGATGTTGAAGCTGAAACTCCAGTACTTCGGCCGCCTGATGCAAAGAGCTGACTCATTTGAAAAGACCCTGATGCTGGGAAGGACTGAGGGCAGGAGGAGAACGGGACGACAGAGGATGAGATGGTTGGATGGCATCATCGACTCAATGGACATGGGTTTGGGTGGATTCCAGGAACTGGTGATAGACAGGAAGGCCTGGAGTACTGCGATTCATGGGGTCGCAGAGTCAGACACGACTGAGTGAGTGAACTGAACTGAAGCCTCCAATATGACAGGTGTTTAAAGTTACAAATGAAGGCACAAACATCATGGAAATGATAGGTCCAAAGTATCATGAAAAACATTAATTATATGAATATCTGTAAGCAGAAAGCAGTTTTCTGCTTTTGTTTTATACTAGAAAGAACATTCCTAAAATAGTCAGAAAATAAAATTATGTAAGACTGACACCCAGACATTTCGTCTGCTAAAGACTCATGAATGTTAACACTTGGCATTTTGTTTAAAAGGAGACTGTTTTATTTTAGTGGGTACAACAAATCAGGTATTTGAATGCATGTAATGTTCTACTCTCCATCCTATTCTCAGTTCACCTGAAAGGGAATTCTGCTTCTCAGAGCCAAAAAGAAAAATGATCAGCCACCTTAGGTTGGGATATAACTGATTTCTCCTATCTCCACCTGAAAGACCAATGTTTAAAGTCTGTCTTTTATTTGCTATCAGACCATACTTTCAATTAAAACTGCAGAGCCGTGCAGTTTTCCCACCTGAAAGCTGATATACCCTGAGGAAAGGTGACCCGGGGCCTCAGTACCCAACCAAACCACACCTTCCCCCTGTTATAAAGCAACAGCATTTTATACCTTGTCCACCTGAATCAGCAGTTTACATAACTGCATCTCTGAACTTAGGTTAGTAGCCGGTTACCCAATTAATATTCCAAAGCAGTACCCACATATCTCATTGTTGTTACTGTCAACCTACCCCTATCTCTAATAATCAAATCAAGAAAGATGAAAAGTTCAATTCCCAGACGGTGACTCCTATTTCATTAAGAAATTAATTATCCAAAGTTATCCTTGAAACATGATTGCCTACCTGAAAAGGAAAGCTATATGAGACATAAAATATAGCTTTGCATATGATTTTTAAAATATATTAGTTCCACAAAAGTTACAAATCAGTTATGTTCTCCTTTTATTTATTTATATTTCTTCCTACTGTTTGCACACTAATAGGAAAACATAAAGCATGTCTCAATAAACCAATTCATATCCAGAGTGGAAGAAATAGAACTCAAAGGTGATGTAGGTTCTACCAAAACTACTTCTGCCCAATCCATTGGTTTCCTTCTCAGTTGCTGGTACAGGGCATCACTGCCCCATTTCCTTGGTTTAGTTAACACCATGTCTCTATCTGAGCAGATGCAAATATCTGTGCTTTCTGCAAATTCCCAAAAAGCTGCACATAAAAGCATTTGTCATTCATATTTTAAATATATTTTAAAAACTCAACAATGTAACACTGTGAAATCCTTCATGGAGAATTTTTACAACATAAAATTTTATCACTGTATATATTTGTATGTTTTCATTCTTGTGCCTGACATGATACTTTTGTATAGCAGGACATGACTATTCCCAAATTTCCAGGGACCAAACACATATTCATAGCTGGTAATTTGCTCCTGTCTCTACTAACTACAAATGCAAGAAGGTTTCTCTCTCTTTTGACAGCTGACTGACTTGCATTTTAGTAAGTGGTTTCTCGAAGGTTAGACCACTAATCTTATGTAGGTATCCAAGACACTTCTGGATTTCAAACTTGCTCCTGAGCATATGTGCCTCAGAGGGCAGAATGTAGTCTTCCGCTTGATTCTGAATACCATCAACATCCAGCACAACACTCTGCCTGGTCAGCAGACATCATGTGTGGGAAGAGACTCACGTGACTCTCATCAACATTACTCACGCACCAAGTGAGCAAACACAAACTTCTTCCTGAGGGTATCAACAAAGACCTCTGGACTCCAATAAACACACCGAAAAAAGAAGAGACTGAGGAAGAGAGGCCCGCTCTGCACCATAAAATGCAAAGTCTAAACTCCCCAGATGACCTTCCGTGCACACTCACATATATCTCATTGTGGTCAAAGCGCTTCTTGAGGTTGTCGATGACGGTGTCCTCATTGAGAGGCTCTAAAAGAACCATATCTCCAACTCCAATCATATTGTCCAGCAGTGACGTTTTCACCTCCATCTTGGCCATAGTCTCTTGCTGTAGGAAAGAAAGAGAAAGGGACAATTTAAATGAGCAAGATTAGTTCAGATGGGTTCTTGGCACCAATGGAGAAATGAAACATTGTCAGTTCCAAACGGTCCTCACTTACCTCACCTATGTTGTAACCTCTCCTTTCCTACAATCTACGTCAGAAGCCTAGGGGGTGGAGGGGGCGGGGGGAAGGCTGCAGTCACTGCCAAGTTGCTAGAAGTCCCAACTGCCAACATGCCACCACAGATGAACCTCCCTCCCAGTCAATATCGCCCCAAGCAAAGTCCATCTACCAAAAGAGCCACTAGGTAGCCGGATTGCTGTTTCCTTCTTTTTAGATCATTGCTTCTTCCAACCAGAAGCTGCAAAACACTAGGAGGAGAACCCACCCCTTTCTACCAGCCCTTGCCTACCAATGTCAGACCTGAACCCACAGAAACCTGCTGCCCCAAGTGGCATCCCCAGTATTCCATGATGAAATGCAAAATGCCATTTTCCCCAAAAATACTGTGTTTAAAATGATGTTAACCTTTACGGAGTACTTGGTGCATACCAGATGCTATCTCAAGAACTTCCTGTGCATCAATTAATTTAATTCTCACAATTCTATGAAGTAAATTGTTATCATTATACCCATTTTAAGATAAGGAAGCTCAGAAAGGTTAAGAGATTTTGCTTATGGTTAGTTAGGACTATATTACATTTATGTGTTAAAGAACAAAATCACCACTTATAATACTATGAGGAGAAATTTCATTCCAGGAGTCAACACTGACTGGTATAGAAAAGAATACACTCCACTTAAAAATCAGAGGTTGCCTATATAATATAACCTTCCAAGAATGACCTCAGTATTCTTAATGTTCATTCCAACAGACACACTACTAGAAGAGTAAAGAGACATTACTTTGGCAACAAAGGTCCATCTAGTCAAAGCTTTGGTTCTTCCAACAGTCATGTATGGATGTGAGAGTTAGACCATAACGAAGGCCGAGCGCTAAAGAATTGATGTTTTTGAACTGTGGTGTTGGAGAAGACTCTTCACAGTCCCTTGGACAATAAGGAGATCAAACCAGTTAATCCTAAAGGAAATCAACTCTGAAAATTCATCGGAAGGACTGATGCTGAAGGCTAAAGCTCCACTACTTTCATTACCTGATACGAAGAGCTGACTCACTGGAAAAGACCCTGATGCTGGGAAAGATTGAAGCCGGGAAGAGAAGAGGATGATGGAGGATGAGGTGGCTGGATGGCATCGCCGACTCGATGGACATGAGTTTGAGCAAGCTCCGGGAGATGGTGAAGGACAGGGAAGCCTGGCGTGCTGCAGTCCATGGGGTTGCAAAGAGCCAGACAGGACCGAGTGGCTGAACAACCACAGCATTAAAAAAAATTTTAAGTGTGTACTAAAAGCCAAAACAGACAGACTAAGAACCAGCAACAAGGGCCTCCGATAAACAAAAGCAACCAGTAAGGAACTATTTAATAATCAAAAGAAGAAAACCAAAGTTAACGTCTTTGTTAATCTTTTTAAATACAATGCCAACTACACCTGGAATAAATAGTCCCAGGTATTGCTAAAACCCAACAACAGTCGCACCAAGAATAGTTTCACATACCTTGAACCAGGCCAGATTCTTTCAAAATAAACCAGGTGGAGGAAGGAGATCTGTCAAGCTCTATGGATGCAAAGAAGCCAGAGACGGGGCTGGGCCCACACTAAGTCCTTGGAGACTTGTTCAGGAATAGGAACATGAGTGCCCAAACTGCCGCAATAAATTAACATTTCAATCAAATTTCAAGTTCTCAGACGAGAAATGCCAAAAGCAATCTAGCAGCGATACATTACATGTAATTTGGCAGATGAGGGAAGAAGGCTTAGGGATTAAGGGGAAAGTCAACCTGAGAAGAGTTTCAAAAATAACCACCTCAACCCAGCAATTTGAATTAAGTGAAGAGGCCGAATGGGAACTCTTTGCCCCAGGGTAGATTCCTGTATATAAAGTCTATTTATGGAAACAGCTACAGAAAGACAACAGCTTCGTGGCAGGTTAACAGCAATTAAGCAGCCAATCTTTCTTTGTAATTAAACCTGCTTCACCATCGGTTCAAATATGAGTTTTAAGCGAGAGTATGGGTTCTAATTTTCACACTTCTTTCCCAACTTTATAATCAATTCAAAGGGCAAGGGTATGCTATTATAGGCAGTGGGTAAAAGGGAAAAACTCTGAAAACACACTTTTGCAAATCAAAATACCACAATAAAGTAAACCAACTGAAAAGGTGATACCAACATCCATTTAGTCCAGCCAGCACAGTTTTGTTTCATACCAGTTTTTCTTTTTTAGCATCTAGGTTTTCTGGGGGAACAAATAGTGATATCCTCCCTCCCTCACATTCTCATTCTGTGAAACTGGAACTCTGATAAAATGGCAGAGATACTTCCTATCTTCACACAACTGGACTGATTTCCCTGACTACCATCTCCAGGCCTGGTTGGGTCACTCTGACATCTCAACAAAATTAGCCCATACGTTTCATTCAGCCAAAAGAAACTGATTTGTTTCTTCTCTGAAAGAGCAACACTGACTACAGGAACAAATTTAGAATGATTTGCTAACTCAAGGTTTCCATAAACTATCAGAAGAATCCACACGGGAACACAGCACCGAAGACACTTTGTGTTTGATGCATACAAGCTTACCACCTGCACCCTTCCCAAGAACCCCCAGGGGAATCCACGTTGTTCCAAGAAAGTCACTGTTATCTCATGTCCAAGAATAGAGCGTGTGATCTAGACTGTGACAATGAACACATTTCCATCTCCCAGCCAGGGGAGCTGATTCAGCGCTGGTCATTTAACTGAGCCTGAAGCTTTGGCCTGGAGTATTAGGACAATGGTTCCGTTTAGCTCAGGATGGCATGATTTACAGATGTGGTACTAGGAATTGCCGCAACCATGACTGCTTTTGCAGCCTCCCTGGTAGCTCAGATGGTAAAGAGGCTGCCTGCAACGCAGAAGACCCGGGTTCAATCCCTGGGTCAGGAAGATCCCCTGGAGAAGAAAATGGCAACCCACTCCAGTATTATTGTCTGGGAAATCTCATGGACAGAGGAGCTTGGCAGGCTACAGTCCATGGGGTCTGCTTTTATGAAGGAGCTGGTCTGAGGAGGAAAACAGTACACAGAGGAGGGCAAGGAAAGAAAATAATCCAGTGACATCACAAACCTCTGGAAAAGTTTGCACCTGAAGCCTGCCACACAGCTCCCAAGTTTTCAGTCACAGAGGCCAACTAAGTCTCCTTATTGTCTAAGTTGTTGGAGTTGGATTTTCTATTACTTGCAACAGCAAGCGTCTTAATAAAAGAAGGTGGCACAAGGAAATAGAATGTTGTAAATAACACACTAAAGAGCATGAACCGGCTAAGCCAAGGCCGCAAGGGTGGAGGCATGAGGACCTACTTACTAATTTGGACTGGCAAGATCACTGTTGATATTCAACAGAGAAACAGGTGATTAACGGCCTGTTGTACCTTAAAACATGGACCTTGTGCTTGCAACTTTTGAGAATGTGAGAAAAAAAAATCCGATGCTAGAGTATGTGTGGGCTACTCACTGAAGATCTACAAGACAGCTGTAAAACTAGCCTGTCCGAAAGCCTGGGGGGAGAACAAATGATTCTAAAAGGAGTCACTCTGCCTGGAGGCAGGAAATGCAGAGAAGTCCTCTATCCCAAGAACCTATTGTTTCATCTCTACAGCCTGAGAATGGGATAGCACACCCACCATGAAGATGGAATGCAGGGGAATTATCACCTACACTACTGCTTCTTAAGCTTCTTAACTATTCCCAGGTGGATTCCATGCACCAGAGCTAAAGCCAGGTCCAACTGCCCAGAGACAAGTTCTCAGATCGAGTTCTAGGTTCAAAACCTTAGGGGTCGGTAGAATGTCTGATTTTTATTGGGGCTTCCCAGGTGGCACTAGCAGTAAAGAACCTGCCTGCTAATGCAGGAAATGTAAGAGACAGGGGTTTGATCCCTGGGTTGGGAAGATCCCCTGGTGGGCTACAGTCCAGGGGGTCGCAAAGAATTGGACAAGACTGAAGCACCTTAGCACGCCCATATTGTTTTTTATTAGTCCATGGAAGCAGTAAACCTTGAAAGCCAATACCATTTTTAAAGAGTCTGGTTGACAGTGACAAGTGCTTAATCCTTAAGACAATCAACACCAAGACCTCCAACTCATAAAACAAACTAAAAACAAGAACTGTTAAAACATGACAAAACCATTATCCCCTACATTCTACTTTAGATGGGGCACAGAAGACAACGGACGAAAGAAATCTTCCTGATACCCTCTGTGGAAGGGCAACGATGTTTTCAGCCACACATGAAGAGCTGCATGATGCTGGCTGGGGCATTTCATTTTCTTAAGCTAAAGTATGGAAAGAAAGGCATGTGTGAGTGCTGGGCAGTCACAAGAGGAGCCAGAGGAGACATTTGCCTTTTTTTTTTTTTAACTGGAGACACTATCTTGTATACAATCCTATTCCAGTAAAGAATCTGCCTGCAACACAGGAGACCCAGGTTCAATCTCTGGGTCAAGAATATCCCCTGGAGAAGGGAGTGGCAACTCACTCCAGTATTCTTGCCTGGATTCTCCAGGACATGGACAGAGGAGCCCAGTGGGCTAGTTCAGGGGCTAGTCCCTGGGGTCTATTCTTCAGTCCAGGGGGTTGCAAACAGTCAGTCACAACTGACCAACTATCACACTTTTATTTTTTTTCCCCCTTTCGAGGAGTCCAAGTTACCTTATGACAAGTAACTAGTGAGAGGTAATGCCCAATTCTCACTACAGAATTCGAAAGAGACAGACATGCTTTCTCCACCCCTGAAGAACATGGCCTGCATGCGTGCGTGCGTGCTAAGTCACTTCAGTTGTGTTCAGCTCTTTGAAACCCTATGGACTGTAGCCCGCCAGGCTCCTCTGTCCATGAGATTCTCCGGGCAAGAATACTGGAGTAGATTACCATGACCTTCTCCAGAGGAGCTTCCTGATCCAGGGATCAAACCAGTTCCCTACAGCTCCTGACTCTACCCACTGAGCGACCTGGGAAGGCCGAACATGGCTTATGCACAGCCAATCACATCCTCCTATGACCAGGAATCCCGGGACATGATGACGGCTGGTGGTTATACTCACTGCTCACTGTGTGACGGCAGCAGCATGAAGACCAGGCGGTTCCCATGCCCTGGCTTCTGCTATGGGTCCCGCTGCCCAGTCCCCCAGTCTTTCGGAGGTTCCTGCCTACCTTCTAAGCCTGTACCCTTCCTGGTCCTCTGACCTTTCAGCAATTCTGTGAGTTCCTACATCCTTTCTGCATTGCACCCAACCAAGATCCTTGGCTGACTTGAACACTAAGTACAGTGCCCAATGTAAGTATTAAACCACTATTCAATCTTCAATATTATGTGAAACCAATGTTTTCCCCTAACCTTGGAGAAGCAATCCACCAAATACAATGACTGGCGGAGCCTTGAGAGGACCAGTGGGGAACCTGGAGGCAGGACCTCCACCTAAGGGCACTGGTTTAGCCTAGCCAGGAGCTCATCAACTGATAACAGGTGACTCCATGGCTGCATAAGCTCTTTTCACCTGTTTGTCCATCCAAGAAAAACAAAATATATGATCACAACCTTTCTTTCCCCCACTTACTCTCATCTCAAAAACTTATTACCTATATTGCAGTGTATATCGGTTCATTTGCTGGCATATTTTGCAGCATAAAAATACTATTTAAAATCTGAAAAGCATCATTTCAAAAATCCCTCAAAATCCAAAAGAATGAAACATAAACATCCTACAGCATCTTAAAATGCCATCTATAACCTAACATTTATATATGAGTAGTCTACCCACCCCCATCCTTAAATTACAAGTCACCTACCACGTTAATGTTGTCTATGCCTGGGGATGTCAAGACCAGCATTCCCCAAGCCAACAGCCCCACAGAGACATGGCCAAACCAGACAGTAGATCTTTATGAAGAGCATGGCCATTCTACTATTGACATCAAAACAGCAACACTGAAAAGTTATTCCAAAGTAATCGGTAATTTAATGACTAAATAAGAGATGTATTTTAAGCTGAAATATATCTGTTATCTGTTGGTTTCCCAGTTACTCAAAAGCCTCAGAATGCCACAGATGAGAACAAATGTGTATTTTTAAGTTGAAACAGTTTTACTGTAGAATGTGAAAGAACATTCTCAAATCAGAGCTGAGCTGGGCAATGGTTAACAAGGATTAACATTAATTTATGAACACAATTTTAAATTTGAAGAAACCTTCGACTACAAGCTGCTGCTGCTGCAGCTGCTAAGTTGCTTCAGTCGTTTCCTACTCTGTGCGACCTCATAGACAGCAGCCCACTCGGCTCTCCCGTCCTTGGGATTCTCCAGGCAAGATTCTTATGACAAGTAACTAGTGAGAGGTAATGCCCAATTCTCACTACAGAATTCGAAAGAGACAGACATGCTTTCTCCACCCCTGAAGAACATGGCCTGCATGCGTGCGTGCGTGCTAAGTCACTTCAGTTGTGTTCAGCTCTTTGAAACCCTATGGACTGTAGCCCGCCAGGCTCCTCTGTCCATGAGATTCTCCGGGCAAGAATACTGGAGTAGATTACCATGACCTTCTCCAGAGGAGCTTCCTGATCCAGGGATCAAACCAGTTCCCTACAGCTCCTGACTCTACCCACTGAGCGACCTGGGAAGGCCGAACATGGCTTATGCACAGCCAATCACATCCTCCTATGACCAGGAATCCCGGGACATGATGACGGCTGGTGGTTATACTCACTGCTCACTGTGTGACGGCAGCAGCATGAAGACCAGGCGGTTCCCATGCCCTGGCTTCTGCTATGGGTCCCGCTGCCCAGTCCCCCAGTCTTTCGGAGGTTCCTGCCTACCTTCTAAGCCTGTACCCTTCCTGGTCCTCTGACCTTTCAGCAATTCTGTGAGTTCCTACATCCTTTCTGCATTGCACCCAACCAAGATCCTTGGCTGACTTGAACACTAAGTACAGTGCCCAATGTAAGTATTAAACCACTATTCAATCTTCAATATTATGTGAAACCAATGTTTTCCCCTAACCTTGGAGAAAGCAATCCACCAAATACAATGACTGGCGGAGCCTTGAGAGGACCAGTGGGGAACCTGGAGGCAGGACCTCCACCTAAGGGCACTGGTTTAGCCTAGCCAGGAGCTCATCAACTGATAACAGGTGACTCCATGGCTGCATAAGCTCTTTTCACCTGTTTGTCCATCCAAGAAAAACAAAATATATGATCACAACCTTTCTTTCCCCCACTTACTCTCATCTCAAAAACTTATTACCTATATTGCAGTGTATATCGGTTCATTTGCTGGCATATTTTGCAGCATAAAAATACTATTTAAAATCTGAAAAGCATCATTTCAAAAATCCCTCAAAATCCAAAAGAATGAAACATAAACATCCTACAGCATCTTAAAATGCCATCTATAACCTAACATTTATATATGAGTAGTCTACCCACCCCCATCCTTAAATTACAAGTCACCTACCACGTTAATGTTGTCTATGCCTGGGGATGTCAAGACCAGCATTCCCCAAGCCAACAGCCCCACAGAGACATGGCCAAACCAGACAGTAGATCTTTATGAAGAGCATGGCCATTCTACTATTGACATCAAAACAGCAACACTGAAAAGTTATTCCAAAGTAATCGGTAATTTAATGACTAAATAAGAGATGTATTTTAAGCTGAAATATATCTGTTATCTGTTGGTTTCCCAGTTACTCAAAAGCCTCAGAATGCCACAGATGAGAACAAATGTGTATTTTTAAGTTGAAACAGTTTTACTGTAGAATGTGAAAGAACATTCTCAAATCAGAGCTGAGCTGGGCAATGGTTAACAAGGATTAACATTAATTTATGAACACAATTTTAAATTTGAAGAAACCTTCGACTACAAGCTGCTGCTGCTGCAGCTGCTAAGTTGCTTCAGTCGTTTCCTACTCTGTGCGACCTCATAGACAGCAGCCCACTCGGCTCTCCCGTCCTTGGGATTCTCCAGGCAAGATTACTGGAGTGGGTTGCCATTTCCTTCTCCTATGCATGAAAGTGAAAAGTGAAAGTGAAGTCGTGTCTGACTCCTAGTGATCTCGTGGACTGCAGCCTACCAGGCTCCTCCATCCATGGGACCGACCTTCCTGGCAAAAGTACTGGAGTGGGTTGCCATGGCCTTCTCCGGGACTACAAGCTACTATTACATAAAACAGATAAACAACAAGGTCCTACTGTATGGTACAGGAAATTATATTCAATATCCTATAATAAACCATAATGGAAAAGAATATGAAAAAGACTACATATAAAACTGATTCATTTGCATACCAGAAACTAACACAACATTATAAATCAACTATGAAAAAACAGTGTTTGTCGTTCAGTCTGTCTGACTCTTTGCAACCCCATGGACTGTCATCAACCAGGCTCCTCTGTCCAAAGATTCCTCCAGGCAAGAATACTACAGAGGGCTGCCATTCCATTTGTCAGGGGATCTTCCTCCCCAGGGATCAAACCTGGTTCTCCTGCATTGCAGACAGTTTCTTTACCATCTGAGCCATTCAACTTAAAAAAATAGTAAATAATGGGAATTTCCTGGCAGTCCAGTGGTTAGGACTTTCAGTGACACTTTCACTATCATAGCCTGGGTTTAGTCCCTTGTGGGGGAACTAAGAACCTGCGAGTGTCCCAGTATGGCCAAAAAAATAAATGATTAAATAATAAATAAATTTTTAAATGTAAAGGCATTTCTTAAGCATAGCCATAAAAGCCACTTGCAGGAAAACTTAATGAAAGCAGGTTATCTACTGCTCTGGAACTGTAAATGAGGATGTCTGAAATACATCTATTATAATATACATCAGAGGCAGAGCCTTTGGGGAGTCTTCTTACCACAGTAACCACCGTTATTTGACTCGAGTTCCCCTCATTAACCTCCTTGTGGCATAGTCTTGTATGCTTTATAGCCCCTTTTCTGGAGAATCAGCTCCGTGGTGTCGAGAGTCACCCTTATTCATCTTTATTTCCCCAGAGGCACAGTGCACAGCCTCTGGCACATGGCAGGCATTCAGACAAACACAAAAGAAAAACAAGTATGCAAATTTATGGTTGACAACTGAGTTGTTCAACAGTGCTCATTCTCACAGCTGCCATCCTGGGTTGGGTGGTTCCTTCCCAGCCGACCAGAAGGCAAAATAATGACTGTGGCTTCAAGCCACTTTGATCCATTCCTCTAAAAACACAATACTATCAACAAAGGACAGGAAACAGAATTGAGCTATTTGGCTCCCAAAGACATTGCTAATGCTTTTAAGGATAACCTGAGAAACACATTTAACTAAGAAAACAAGGCCAATGTGGCAGGATTTCATGAATAAAATAAGACTCAGCAAATCCTGATAGCAAAACAAAGGCAAAAGAGAGGCCAAGTCTATAGGACATGGTTCAGTACCGAATATAATGGGCTAAGTGACTAAAAAGGCCCCTGAAACTTCCTTCCTGGATCTTTCAAAATAGCACCAACCTCATCTTTGAGAAAAGTCTGATTAAATTTCCATTCAATTCGGTTCAACCACCGCTTAACGCTATTCAGCCCTGTTGGTCCCTGGCATTGTGTTAAGTGCTAGGGACACACTGAATAATTATGGTTCTTCCTTGTCCCATACACTCCCCAGGAGCTCACAGTCTAGTAAGAGAGTCAGACAAAAAATAGGTGACTTTTGAAATTTCAAATGACCATCTTAATGATTAAAAGCAACACGAGTTCACTAGAGGAAAAAAGAAATCAGAAAATGTAGATGAGCAAAAAGAATATAAGCCAAATCCAACACCCTCATGCTTTAGTTTAAATCCTTCTGGATTCATTAGAATCCCTAGAAAACCTGATTTTTATAACCAATGAAATGGCCATCATTTCTGGCTTTATTGATCTATGTAAGTATTTCTGCCTCAGGTAGGAATGTGAAATAGATCCATGGGAGCTATGAAACTCTGGAGCTACACTAATAATATCCAACACTTTAACATTCAGCCAAATTGTATGGCCATCTGCCCCTCTGCTCTTTACCTTCTGTGTGTATGCTTAGTGGCTCAATCATGGCTGACTCTTTGCAATCCCATCGACTGTAGCCCACCAGGCTCTTCTATCCATGAATTCTTCAGGCAAGAACAATGGAATGGGTAGCCATTCCTTCTCCGAGGATCTTACCAACCCAGGAACTGAACCCAGGTCTCCTACATTGCAGGCAGATTCTTTACCCTCTGACCCACCAAGCAAGCCTCCCTTTACCATCTCCCCACCCTCAAATTAGCAACCCACAATATCAACCGCCTGCCAACCAGTCATCTCTACCACTTGGCTGTTTCTAACATATCAGTACACATCCACATCTCTTCTACCATCACACACTACAAGGCCAGAAACAAAAACAAAACCATCTTACTCTCCCTAAATTCCACAGTCACAACTGATCCAATTTCTCACCCTTGGCCTCTCCCTGTCTCTAACTCCCCACACAATGTATCACCTTGATTGTTTCAGCTTAATCACCCCAGCTCCATACCTTCCCACCCTTCTCCACTGGGACTGCCCCAGTTCAGGCTTCATCATTTCTCACACTTAAGGCAGCAACCTCCTAAGTCGTCTTCACCACTGCCTCTGCCAGGCCTACTCCTCTCCCGACCAATGCACCACACCACCCAAGCTGCCTTTCTAAATCACAGTTTGATCAGGTAAGTGAAAGTCACTCAGTCGTATCTGACTCTTTATAACCCCATGGTTCAGTACCGAATATAATGGGCTAAGTGACTAGCCCACCAGGCTCCTCTGTGCATGGAATTCTCTAGGCAAGAACATTAGAATAGGTTGCCATCTTCTTCTCCACTGACCAGGTAAGCCCTGCTCTAAATCCTCCAATAACTCTCCAGCATCTTTTAATATTCAAATTCCTTAGGAGATGATCAAAAAGATCAGAGAATTACCATATGATCCAGCAATTCTACGTTAGAATTTGAAAGGAGGGATTCAAACATTCATGTTCAAAGCAGCATTATTCACAAAACAAAATGTGACACACAAACAATGGGACATTATTCAGCCTTAAGAAAAAAAGCAAATTCAGATACATGCTGTAGCACAGATGAAACCTGAGAACATCATGCTAACTGAAGTAGTGAAGCGTTAGTCGCTCATTCGTGTCCCACTCTTTGTGAACCCATGGATGGTAGCCCACCAGGCTCCTCTGTCCATGGAACTCTCCAGACAAGAACCCTGAAGTGGGTTGCCATTTCCTCCTCCAGGGAATCTTCCTGGCCCACGGATTAAACCCAGGTCTCCCGCATTGCAGAGTTCTCCCACATTGAAGGCATATTCTTTACCATCTGAGCCACCAGGGAAGCCCCAAGAATATTGGAATGGGTTGCCATTCCCTTCTCTGGGGGATCTTCCTGTCCCAGGGATTGAACCCTATCTCCCACACTGCAGGTGGATTCTTTACCATCTGACCAACTGAAATAAGTCAGTCACAAAAGGACAAGTACTATATGACTCCACTTATACGAGGTCCTAGAGCAGTCAAATTCATAAAGACAGAAACTAGGACGGTGGTTACCAGGGGCTGAGGGAGGAGGGAAAGGGTAGTTGCTGTTTAACCAGTACAAGGTTTCACTTTGGGAGGATGACCAATGGTGCTGATAGTTACACAATAATGTAAATATACTCAATGCCACTGAAGTGCCACACTTAAAAAGGTTAAAATGGTCATGATACGTTACGCATATTTTATCACATATTAAAAAAAAATCCTCATCAGAGCTGACATGAATCCACAATTGGACTCCAGCCTTCCTCCTCGTTCTCACTGCTCCTTGACCAAGTCTCTCAACCCCTTAAAGCAAACCTCACATGAGGGACCTCCTGGGACAAACAGAAAAGTGGTTCTAGCTGTAGGCCTTTGCTCCACAGGATCAGCTGAGCTGCCTGTCTTAAATAAATCCCCCCTGACTTAAGCCAGCGTGAGCAGCCCTTCCCCAAAAGCAGTGTGCTCTGAGCAAGTGCTACACGTCCAGCACAACTGTTAGCTTGCTGGTCTCCTCCAGCCTCTGGAGAAAGCCTGCGCTCCCCACGTGTGAAGACCCCGCTCCCTGGCCAAGGGATGGTGCACAAGGCCTTGGTGTGCAGAATAGGTAGACAGATGCCGTGGGAGTGACTCAGCCCATTTTTCCTTCCAGGGCTGTTTCCATTATCTCTACCCTTCCTACCAGGGAGCTTCATGAGGTTCACCAAGAATAAGAAAGACCTGGGTTAGAAACTGAAGGCCAAAACACTTTCTCAGTATTTATGAAGTTAAGGGCAAGTGGAATGAAAACTGCATTCCTTAGGACAATTTACTCAAGGAGAAGAGGCTGGTGGGCCACACAGGGTGCTGTGCAGGGCTCCCCCGAAGTCTAAGAAAATGGGCCATGACACTCATTTATGAAACAGCATCTGAGGATGATGCCAGTTTTCATTCCTATCAACACACTTCCTTAGAGAAGCTTACAGTATACGGTATGCCGATTCATGGCTTTGCGTCACATAGTTATCTGATTTTCCAATCCTGTTTTCCACTGTTAAAGCCACTTTCTCTAAAGCGTTTTGTTAAAGATATTTAATAGACTGCTAGTAGGAAGGCTTTTGTTAGCATCTTAGATTTAGGGAAAAAACAGGCCTAACTACTTGGGCAGTTTCCATAAAATAACTGTTGTCTTGAGCTCCAATTATGGATAATAAAAAGGACATTAAGTTATCAGGCAATGATAAAACAGAATAGATTTGAACTGGGAATGAAAACAAACAACTAAAACCATACAGAAGCCCATAAGTCACAAAGCCAGACTCAGATCTTAAAAAGCTCTGTGAATGCGAAAGGCAACTGATGCAACTTTCTGGATATCTAAGAGTCCACACCCCAGAGGGTACCTCTGAAGAGGCAGAGATGGGCCAGGAACCACTCAGTGTCAATGTCAGGTTTGTTTCTGTCTGGGTATAGCAAGGTTGGCCTTATCCACCAAAGCTGTCAGCCAGAAGCTGGGCTACCCTCAACCCCAGGCATGGTCCACTTCTTAAGGATTTGAAAGATAGCGTCTAGACAGAACTTCATAATGTGATCGGTTAAAAAAATTTTTTTTTCTACCTAAGGAAATGATGAGTTGTATTATCGAGACTAATTAGAAAGACTCTGAATCAAAAATAACTGGCTGCTATGATAACACTGAAGGTTCTGGATTACAAACTACAGACTACCTCTTCTGATGTATGAGCAAAATTTCTTAGGATCCCAGGCAAATCCTTATTTAACCAGATAAAAATGGACCCAGGACATGTTGCATATTTGGTTTCTGGAAGAGCCAGGGTGAAAAGGAAGATTTCCTAATGGGTCTAAGAGTATAGGCTTGCATACTCATTATATTACACACACATCCTTCACTCTAATTCCTAAGTCATCAAACTTCAGAATATGCCACAGTTCTTAAAAAGAAGCTTGACTTGGGAAAGAGTAACTTTTCACAAGTTCAGTAGCAAGAGTTTACCATGACTGAGAATTCACTTTTGATCCACCCACCATGGAACATCACAGGCTTTGAATCACTGACCCAAGCTTGCATCCTAGGAAATTCATCTCTGGAATTCGAGTTGCTGATCTAAAAATTCAGGGATGACAACATCCTGTTTAATTTCTCTTTTGAGAAAGCAAAGCCCGACTCCCAAGAGGCTGTCACCAGATGCCAGTTCTCTCCATCCCTAGTGCCTGTTTCTGCTAACCTGAAGGGCTCGCCTGCTCGGCCCTGAGGTCTCCTGGCCGGTGTGTCCATGTAAATAACCTCGAGCATTGCCTCATGTGCAGTGGACATCCCATGGAGGTCAGTACCCGGAGGAGGCACGCAGCCAACAGCACTGTCTCCACCGTCACTTCTGCAGAGGCATGGCAGGAACAACTGCCAAGGGGCAGGGTGCCTTCAGAGAATGCCACCTACCCTCAAGACTGGGTCTGAAAACCACCCCCATGCCTCTTCTCTACCCCTTCTCCAGCACAGTACCCATCGAGAATGGAAGACAAGCCGTCCTGGCTTTAGGGGGAACCTACGGTCGTGCTGTCCCACTCACACTGGACGTTATGAGAACTCATGAGCTAATGTCTGAACAGGCCTATGAGTTCCTGAGGGACAAAGGAGCCAAAAACTATAAACCACTGTTATAGTCGAAAGACAAACTCAGCTGCACTGGGACCTGCAAATTATAACCAACAGGCCTCTCAATCCACTCCCTCATGACGGATTAAAAAAATTTCCAAGAAGTCCAACGTGTTTAGATTGGCAAACCTGACGCCCTGGAACCCCCAGGTGAACGTAAAAGGGCTCACATGTAACTGGCACACCTGCCAGCTCTGATTAGTTCCTGGCTGGTGCGCAGACCCCAAATACAACCAGTGGTTATTAAACAGAACACAGCCACCAGGGGAAATCCAACTTTCCTTCCAAACGAACTGCCTCGTTAATCAGAGGGTCTCAGTCTCGTCCCTCACGCCAATACCCACACCAAGTTCTCCTGTCCTCAGCCCCTTCCCTTGCTTACAAGCTTTGGGGTCCCTCTCTGTTCTCTGTATGCTTGACCAGACCATCAAGCACTCAAGCTATTCCCTTATAGTTCAAAGTACGGTGATTTGCATCTGGGAGCCACACATGTCGGTTCCTTGTACCCAGCAGTTTGGGGGTCCCACTATATCAATGTTTGAAGACACTTGGCTGAACAAAGACTCTCACATGAAATACCTGGGGTACACCAAAGCAAAACTACTTTCCTTTAAAAATTCTCCTTGCATCATCCAGGCTCTTTTCAGTGACAATGGAGGGAAAGGTACTGAATTGCACTCTCTGTGGTAAGGAAGCAAGTATCTCTCTGGGAAACATCAGCTGTTGCACTCTGCAACAGACCAGAGGTTGGCATGAACACCTCAGTGGCTCAGAAAGAATCCCCCAAGTTCCATGCTGTAGACAGCTCTGCAGTAGTGCAGGGAGATCCAGCACACTGCCCACGTTGAGCCTCAGTCTCCCCACAAAGGGGTTGAACACATGTCTCCCGAAGTCTTGTTCCAGCTTCCATCATTACTGACTCAGCAAGAATAGCTCAACTGGGAAAGACTGACTTCCTTCATTTCAGGATAAGCAATCACGGGTCTGATTACAAAGAATGTGAAAAACCAAAAATGCCAGGCCACAGAAAACTTCCCAATGACACTTACTCAGATGTAAAGGAACGCAGCTCTCTTTGTTCTGACCTCACCAGACAAAAAAAAAAGAAAGAAAAATATATTAAGGGAATAACCACACACAGCACAGAAGGAAATGCACAAAATCACAGGATCACCATCAGGAAAGGCATCAGGACACATGTGACTGTGTTCTCTGTTTACAACTACACGCTTAGCTGCAAAAAGGCACTGGCTATTTTAACAAATATATCCAGTTATGAAAGCAAAAAGGGATCTAAAATCACAAATTAAGAAATCCATATAAAACCAACTATAATAAGAATTGAAAAAGAAACCACAGTAAAAGAAAAATATGCATCGCTCAACAGTACATCTTCAATAGTGTCTCTGTACTTGTGGTTAAGAAAAAGTATTTTTGGAATAATAAAAATTCAGAAGCTTCCTCAAGCAGTTATCCATTAAACTACTTTAGTGGATAGTTACATATCCACACTATGTAATCAAAGACAGAGATGTTTATACATTTACGTTAGGGCTTCATGAATGTTTATTAGTTGAGAACTGATCAAACAAAAACAGCTAACATGTTACCAAAAGGACACTGATATGTAAATTGAGAAAGCAAAATGACTTTGTCATTGAAAAAGAATTTTTAAAGAAAATAGCTAAATTGCACTGGGGTTACTTCACCTAAATTGACTAAAATTAGCAATCAGATTTGAATTTGGAAGCATTTTCTGGAATAACTTTTTTCTAGTTTTGCTCATTTTGGAAGCATTACTGAATTTAAAACCAAATGAACCAACTTTTCTGTATCTCTAAACACATTATAACATATTTAGGAAGAAACAAAAAGATATACAATATAGCAGAGCAATTTACAAGGCATACCATAGCTAAATAACTCTTTTTAAGTCACAAATTAAAATGTCTAACAAAATTTATGTTTACTAAATTTAAATTGATAAATGGTAACTAAATTGTAATAACAGTTCTGTTCACTTCCCAAAATTCTGTAGGAAGCAGCAATTATTTATATATTTACAAAAGTATATATACATAAAAACGCCCTTTAAGACATGCACACTTATTTTTTCCCTTGAATACAGCATGGTCTCAACCTGTAAAGCTATAGAAAAATCAACTGCTAATCAGTTTGACCAGGTATAGAACTATACGGTAAATTTTCCCAAGGGAAGTTCTGGTAAGATATAAATATTTAATAGTGAACTACATTGTATATGGATGATTAAGAAAAGTTCATTTCCTGCTACAAGCAGTTCATGAAAAAAAAAAATTTCAAACTACCACATTTTAATATTGTAAAGCATCAACTCAAAAGGCCTAAACACCTTTAAATTTACACTCTATCCTTAATCAAGTCTCTCACTAGGTAAGTAGGTAGGCAGGTAGATCTAAAAACTACGGAGTTCTCTTTAAATGACATAATTATGACATCTGAGTTTAGAAATTAAAACTGCTTACCAACTTTTCTTCTCCATTGTTTTTTCCACCAATTTAACAGCACTATTTAGCATTCAGTTCATATGAAAGGGAGAGACAAACATTCGTTGTGACAGGGAAAACACACTAAGTACAACAAATATTTTGCAAACAGATAAGAGGGGGAAAAGTAGGTCAATATCCTGTGGCTAGGAAGACACAGCTTCAGCTTCCCTCCAGAACTGAATTATATGATTAACCAGGCTGGACTCTCTTCCAATCACAGCCTCCTGTTCTGACCTGTGCCCCTAAGATGCAAAGGCACTGGAAGAACAAGGAATGAGAGACCCTTCAACTGCTTCCCTGTTATTACCAAACTAGCTGGGTGAAAAAAATTCTTAGGAGCAATGTAATTAATACAAGTGCTCAGGGATTTCCCAGGCTGCCCAGTGGTTAAGACTTTGCCTTCCAAAGGCAGGCAGGCTTAATCCCTGGTGGGCAGAGCTAAGAACCCACATAGTTTGCCAGGCCAGGAAGCCAAAAAACATAAAACAGAAAATTGTAACAAATTCAACAAAGACTCTCAATATGGTCCACGTCAAAAAAAAAAAAAATCTAAAAGAAAAACCAAAAAACAAATGCTCACATAGGGCTGATAATTCATTATACAAAGAATATAGAGACTACCATCTATGGTCAAAGGTGAACTATGTTCATGGTCTAGGAGAATCACAGAAGGATGGCTGAAGAGGTGAAACCTGACCATGAGGATCCTTTTTGAGGATGGGTAGGATATGACCCCACTCCAGTACTCTTGCCTGGAAAATCCCATGGATTGAGGAGCCTGGTAGGCTGCAGTCCATGGGGTCGCGAAAAGTGGGACACGACTGAGCGACGACTACACTTTCACTTTTCACTTTCATGCACTGGAGAAGGAAATGGCAACCCATTCCAGTGTTCTTGCCTGGAGAATCCCAGGGACAGCGGAGCCTGGTAGGCTGCTGTCTATGGGGTCGCACAGAATCAGACATGACTAAAGCAACTTAGCAGCAGCAGCAGGATATGATTACTAGGATGTGATTAGGGGCTTTCCAGGTGGCGCTAGTGGTAAAGAACACACCTGCCAATGCAGCAGACATAACAGATGCAGGTTCGATCCCTGGGTCAGGATGATCCCCTGGAGGAGGGCATGGCAACCCACTCCAGTATTCTTGCCTGGAGAATCCCCATGGACAGAGAAGCCTAGTGAGCTATAGTCCACAGGGTCTCAAAGAATCGGACACGACTGAAGCAAATGAGCACTGAGGATGTGATTAAAAAGAGAAAATGAGAGGTACAAAACCTATTCAGAAGATGGTGTCTAGACAAAACAGCAGCAGAAGACAGTTGATTTCATGTCCTGCTGGGCCATGAAGCTGGAAGGAAAGGTGAGCTGGGGCAAGGCTGAGAGTGTGGGCTGAGGTCACACAGCCTGCCTCTTGCAGTCATTGCTGGTATCAGTGCATCCAGAGGGCAGCAAGTGTGACTGACAGTCACTGGTGATAGATGGAAAATGAAGTTGAGGACAGCCATTATAGATGATGGGAAGTCATCAAAAATTTTTGAGCAAACATGGAGACAATAAAAATTTGAGATTTGATCAGAAAATAATCTGAATTTGTTGGGGGAGTGAGAAGCAGGAAGTGGGATTGCTCTGTGCAGTGTTTAGCTCGTGCACTGCATTAAAATGGGCCAGCCAAGGGGTAACGTGGGGACTGACATCAAGTCAAGCTCCTGAGGGGGTGTGACTGCCCTAAAGGGCACCTTTTTCTACTTGCATAAGTGCACTGTACAAGCTAGCAGCAGGAAATTCAGCTGGGGCATGAAGCTAGAAGTCAGGAATAAGAACTAGCGTAGAACTAATGGAAATGAAACAAGAAGGTAAGTGCAAGAGAAATAACAGACAAATCTATCATAAGAGGTGGGAAACTAACCTGATGGGAGGGCACAAGAGAGAGAGGAGGATTTAAGACTCACGTCCTTTTTCATCCTAATGCTTAAGTTTGGCTGGTTGGTTTTTTTAAAAGGTCAGTTAAGGTTGGAAGTCCTAAGTAAATGATATATACCAAAGCCTATTAATATTATTTTTAATATATATATTTAGTTGCACCGGGTCTTAACAGCAGCATGTGGGATCTTAGTTCCCCAACAAGGGACCGAACCCAGGTCGCCGCAGTGGAAGCACAGAGTCTTATCCAGTAGACCGCCAGGGAAGTCCCCCTAAACCTATTATTTTAAATAAACCCTATAAAGATATAGATTTATTTTCCAATCTTTTTCTCTAGTGTTGAGGCCTTCTGAGTCTATGTCCATTGACTATAGTCCTCAGTGGTCTCTTGTAAAACATTCTCCATGACATCACTTTCCAGGTCTAATTTCTTCAAAGAAAGGTGAGGTTATAAAGACACTTGGGATGCAATATTGGGTGGACTGCAGTATTCCAGACAAATGCTCACTACTCTTCTCTACGGGGTTGCTGAATTCAGGTGTATAGCTAAGAAGGTTTCACATTTGCCCTTCCTCTGCCACAGGGATAAGCAGCGTTTCAGAGGGCACAGCTCCTTCACACTGCACCTTGGACTGAGGACCAGGGCAATATGGGTAGACCACCCACCTCACCTATAATGGCCCACCCAATGTGAGTGTAATTATTTGAGTCACTAAGATTCTCGGGTTTACATAATCACAAATTAATCTACTTATGCTAAATAACTGACAGTTTTAATGGGAACACTTTTATTTTATGATCTCCCAAATTCTTTGGGATTCCCTGGTGGCTCAGTAGTAAGGAATCTGCCTGCCAAGCAGGAGACACGGGTTCAATCCCTGGGTCAGGAAGATCCCTTGGAGAAGGAAATGGCAATCCACTCCAGTAATCTTGCCTGGGAAATCTTATGGATAGAGAAGCCTGGAGGGTTCAGTCCACAGGGTCACAAAGAGTCAGACATGACTAAAAAACTAAACAACAGCAAATCCTTTAGTTACTTCAGCTACTCCTAAATCTGCTGTAATCACTGTTAGAAACTTACTCTTATTATGAATTCAAATGAATTTTCATAGAAACAGTTCTTTTTGCATCCATTTTAAAATCATTATATTAACTATAATAGTAAGTAAAGCTGGCATAAACAGGCTTGAAATAAACACAGCTGAGTCCAGATAAGCATAGACTGGTAGGAAGAGAAACTCAAGAGCACACTATAGGACGGCCCTCCAGCTTTGGGCATTTTCTGTGTTATGGGCATCAGCTGATATACTTTACAAAGGAAAAGAGCACCAACTAGTCCAGCCAATCTGGAGGTCACTAGGAACTTAAAGAGTTTTTTAAAGCTATGAGCTTAGACAGTTATAAGAATGAACAGTATTATCATATTACCAGGCTAAAAATCTAGTTGGCTTTTCAAAACCATATCCAACTACCATATTTATTCTGTCCCAAATGTACAGTCAGAAGTGCTTAAGTCATTTAAGAAAGCACAAAAATAACACTTCAAACCCACAACCAGACATAGAGTCAAGAGTACAAGGTCACATGTCTTTCCAATAACCTGCCTCTCAAAGATAGAAAGAAAAAACACAGAAGTTACTATTAAAAACTAAATTTGAGTTTCATACTTTAAAATTATATACTTCTTTTAAAATTGTCGACAGAGATAAATGTTCCTCTCAAGCTTGCCCAGAAAAATCTGGGTGTTTCTATTTTAGGTAGCCAAACAGTAAATCTACCCATAATCTATCTCCCTTGAGAAATCTGATAGCCTTTTCAATAAAAATATGAACTTTTATGTAGAAATCATGCTGATATATTTCAATAGACTACCGAGAGAAACGCTGTGTAAACACATATACAGATACTCCAAAGTGACCAACCATTTTAAATAACATATACTCACAGTTCAACACCAACTCCTTCACCAACACCATGCATGGGAAGCTTCCCTCCTCTGCATCTAGTAGGACAACCTAAACTTCTATATACTTTTAATTAAAAAAAAAAAA
>SJYC01009014.1:0-75253 GCA_006408675.1 Madoqua kirkii
TCAGTGGACGAGTTCGAGCAAACTCCGAGAGATAGTGAAAGACGAGAAAGCCTGGTGTGCTGCAGTCCATGGGATCACAAAGAGTCAGGCACGACTTAGCTAGTGAACAACAATAATTTTCCAGAATTTTGCTCTTTCAGCTTGGAAAACTTTAAAAATTCTGAGACATAACAAGATGGTGGCCATGGAGACAACCCTAAGCAAAATAAGCAAAGAGAAAAAATTCAACTTCAACATTCCCTCAGTTTTCCAAGTCCTCCAAGATTCTCAGTGCTTTGATTTAGGAAATCAAAGACTCACCCCCAGCAACCCACTCTAGTATTCTCACCTGGAGAATCCCATGGACAGAGGAGCCTGGAGGGCTACAGTCCATGGGGTCACAAAAAGTCAGACACAACTGAAATGACTTAGCACACAGCACACAGACCACTCCCCCAGCCTTTAGTGAGCTAGGAAGTTAATTAATTCTAGATATGAATAAATAAAAGGCAACTTAATTTAGATTTTGAGGGTGAAAGTTACATTTATTTTTATGATTAAAAATAATAAGATTTAGTCTTTAGTTTGAATTGTAGAAATTGCAGCATTTCCGTGTGACAAGCAAGTAAAGGAGAAAGATGGGGTCATTGAAAGGAGCGGTCCTCAAAGGGAGGGGAGTAAGAGGAGACCAAAGAGAGTAACAGATGGCCAGAGGCCCGCTCAGGGAGTGTAGCCAGAGACAAAAAGGGAAAATGACGACAGAAAAAGAAGCACTCAAAGACAGAGGGGCCTCACAAGGTCCCGCATCCCCGTCTTCTAACTTTTAGGGATACTTCTGCTGAAGACTTCTATTAAATACGGTGTGTTCCTGCAACTATAAGCATACATGGGAAACTCTTCCACCTGTGAACTGCAATCAAAACAGGCAGACCCCAGGCATCCTACCCTCTTCTGCCCTACTTGAGGGAATCACTGGGCAACAGCAGCCTGATCTTTCTCATAAGATTTTTGTGTATATTATTATTAGTTCAGAGGTAACATAACCAGATTATAAAAAACATGGAAAATAAACGCATTGTAAAGCAAGCCATCCCAATCTACTAAATTAACATGATCACTGTGAACACTTTGGTTTCTTTGTCATCTTTCTTCCTATACACTTTTCAGAGGCGTATCCAGGGACCCATATCACATCATATATGCCCCACTTAGAGTCAAACAAATCTGAATATCTAGTGGGGGAAAAGGAGGAAGAACCCCAGAAATCCATTTTCGAGAAAGACTAAGGAGCAGCAACCAACATTTATACCAAGCACTTGCTCTGTGCCTGACACTACTGTATACACATTTTGACTCACTGAATTCTTAATACAACCCAAGGAAAAAGGTTCTACCATTATCCAAATGTTGCAGACGAGAAAATACAGGCAGACAGATTAAGCTATGTGCCCCAGGACGTGAACAGGGACTTCTAAGCAGAAGAATCAGGTTTCAAACCCAGTACTTTCCCCAGAGTGAAGTCTATAATAATTGAACTACACTGCCTCTCACTGAGTGAGGGTTATCACCACGTAAGGGAGAACCAAACCTTGACATACTTGGCCCAGATACAAAGCTTCAAAGACCAAAAAGCTGCGACTGAAGTGTGCAGTCTGCCGTGGAATCAAGTGTATATGACTCAGACCAGAGCCCCCCACCCCCACCCCACTCTGTCACAGCAGAGCCCTCTGCGTGTCTGGAGAAGGGGCCAGAGGGAAATGGAAGAGAGAGACCCTAGACCTTGGAACAGCCAAAGATGGCCCTGCTCAAGAGCCCTCTCAGGAGGAGAGAGAGGGCTTCTCCAGACCGCAGAGCAAAACTCAGTCCAACAGGACAGAGCCCGGGACGCTGGTGTGCCAGCAGACAACAGGAACCAGGGCAGAGGCAGCGCTCAAGGGGCGGAGCAGGGGCTTGGGGGCGGGCAGTAGCCCCATTCAAGCCTCATCACACAGGCAGTGCCCTCTTTACTAGGTGGCTTCATTTGAGAAGGAAGGGGAACACAGTGACCAAAACTAAACATTTTTATGTCATCATAAGTGAAAGTGAAGTCGCTCCATGTGTCCAACTCTTTGCGACCCCGTGGACTGTAGCCCACCAGGCTCCTCTGTCCATGGGATTCTCCAGGCAATAATACTGGAGTGGGCTGCCATTTCCTTCTCCAGGGGAATCTTCCCAACCCAGAGATCGAATCTGGGTCTCCCGCATTGCAGGCAGACACTTTGGAAGCCCGTAACTTAAACACTATTACATACCATTATGATGATGAGGGTGTGTTAAGTCGCTCGGTGGTATCCGACTCCTCACGACCCCATAGAGCCTCCCAGGCTCCTCTATCCATGGAATTCTCCAGGAAAGAGAACTCCAATATTGGAGTGGGTTGCCATGCCTTCCTCCAGGGGATCTTACTGATGACTTATTACGATGATGACTTACTAAGAAGTCAGACTTTTTAAATCATTGATTACTAACATCTCCATCGATCTATCATGAAAGCAGGGCTGCACCTCAGGGCTTCTGGGCCCACCTCCACTGCCTGGAAGACTCCACCATCCTTCTCTTTCTGGAGAGGCACATCAGGCAGCTGCATGAGTGCCTGCTTCCTAAGGCAGGCCCTCCCTCCGCCCCCAAGCCAAAGCCTCCCCTCCCCATCTTTCTTATTCTCAGCGTCCTGTCCTTTCCCTTCATAGCAAATATCACAATTCACAAACATGTCATAATATCTGTGTTCACTTCTGCAGTGTCTCTCCCCTCACATTCCATGAAAACAGAAACATACCTGCTCTGCTCACTGGTACTCAGCACCTAATACCGTGCTAAGGACATATTAGGCACCCAAACATTTGATGCCTGAATACATGAATGCATTAAACAACCAATAATCACCCCTTCCCCTTACTTCTGAAAGTATCATACAGAATTTTTAAATTGAAGTGAGTTATGACATTTCCATGACAGGCTGTTAGTTATTTCACACTTTTATTAGAAAAGCCACCCAACTCCAGGCTCCCATAGCAAACACTAGTTGTAATGTGAACTTGGTCAAGAACCCATCAATAAACAAATACAAAATCAATCCCATTCCTGTATACCAGAGACACCGATCAGAAATGTGTTAAATGATTCCACTCACGATGACCACAAAAACCATAAAGCACCTTGGTACCAATTTAACAGAAATTGTGAAAAAGTTTTACACATAAAATTATGAAAGTTACTTAGGTCTTCTACGTCCTTTCATTGAAGGACATAAAGACCTAATCAATACAGAGGTATATTGGGTTGCAGATGGGAAGCCATGAGACCCTAAAGATACCAATTCTCCCTAAACTTTTATTATGAATGTAATTCCAATAACACAAAATAAAAAATAAACAAGCCACACGCTTGGAGAACATATGTGCAAGTTAACCCATGTGGAGGGAGAGAGAAGAATGCAACATGCATTTGACACGTCAAGTGACACAAAGACAGAACATGGCATTTGGTGTGAAATCCAGTAATTTAACTATTATGGGTGTGCAATGTTACTTCAAATACTTTGTTTCAAATATTTTCACTGTTTTAAGCTGTGAAACAGTAAATGCTACCAGCTCAGGGAAACTGGATTGTAACAGATGTTTAAGTGTGACAGGTGAGAGGGGCTTCCAGGAAAAAGGAAAGATCCAGGAGAACAACAACGCAGAGAAGCAAAAGAAATATCTGAGCGAGAACCAAGTAACACATGGTCCCATGGAAAGCGAGACAGTGACAGATCTAGAAACAGTACAATGTAGTAACTCCAGGAGAGTTACCTACAAAGTGATCCTGGCACAAAGGGGGACACTGGTCACATAAGCTGGGACCTGTGCACACTCCATCTTCCTCTTGGAGATCCACAGTGCACAGTTACAAATAAAAGCCCACGATAAGGCTTTCTGCAAAGAGGAAACTGTTTTAAGTTTATTTAAAGAAACTTATTCAAAATGTTGTTTAACCAATACTTACTTGGCCAAGGAACTCTTTTTTACACTCACATCTACCAACTGTTCATGGAACAACACCCTATGGGAAATGCTGCATTCTGGTAACCCAGCCTTTTAAAGGCCTGAACCAGAGTAGACTTAGGGATTTGAAAATAAAAGGCAACACTCAGCCAGACACTGTAGCTGAGTGGATGGATTTAAAAGTCACAGAAAATAGAGAAGTCAGTGATGCTTCTGAAATCCAAAGTCAAGATGACTATAAGAATGCTATTAGGGAAGACACAGGATCAACTACTTAGGTAATGGGCCCTAAGGTTGGATTTTGATGGATCTGGAAAGAGAGTAAGACACTCCCCTGGAAAGAAAACTGAGCAAGGAGTTCAAAGATCTGGAGTCCAGTGACAGGTGTATCCCCAGGCAACTTTTTGAGTCTGGGCAGTTCTCAGATACAAGGAAGGGGTTACAGGAGTGGCCTGAAGCCCCTTTCAATTTTACCACTCTAGCATTTCAAAAACTAAGTATCTGCAGTCAAAACACCAAGAGACTCAAGTTCTGCCTTTAAAGAAGGTGTGAAATGTTTACAACACAGGATACAAATAAACAATTCAAGAATCTAAATATATGAATTTAAGTACAAGGATGAGAGGTTTTTAAGAGATTATACAATTATGGGTGCTAAAGAGATTGCCCCAAGATGTATAAAAGCTATACAGTCCCCTCTTTCACTGTCACAAAATACTTAATATTCTGCTATGGCAGAAAGCAGATTCCTGAATCTGACTCACTGTGGTGGTTCATATATTTTTATGAATCCCTCTCAACACCCTGAAGATTTCAAGCAAGTGAGAACTTTTTACTAGATGGCTCACCACATCAGAAGTAAATCAAAACTGTGGTCAGCATATTACAACTGTAATTAGACTGCATGAGAGCTGCCAAAAAAAAAAAAAAAAAAGCCATGCAAACTGGCCTAAGCTCTATGTTAATAAAAATTAAACTTCTCCTAAAAGCATTTAGACAGAGACTTTATAAAATAAATAAAAGAATGAAGATCCTTTTGAAGCACTTTCAAGGGGAAAAAATTATCAGCTAGGAACCGGGCTTATTTGCAATCTGAACACTGCAAACAGTGCTTCAGAGTCTAATATAGAATTTATAAGAAATGAGCACCAGGGTAAGAGAGAGAAGGTGTACACTGGCAAAAGTCAGTAGGGCCAGCAGGAATTTTTCAACCAAGGTTTTTGGTTTGTATTTTTTCTCTTCTGGTGGAAGTGTGCAGAAAATGTTTTCATGAAGCCAGCGAAAACAAGCAGTTTTCAATATGCACACACACAATAACAAAACCAACAATGAATAACCCGCTCCATTCCATTGTCCTTTCAATGCAGTTTTCTAGAGTCTCTTCAAGGATGTGAAAATTTTTTTAACAAGTTTTAAAACTTCTAAAGTACAATTCTGAATCATATCTTCATTTTAACACAGCAAAATGAAGCCATCTGTGTAATTTTAAGGCATCTTGAGTCCATGCAGGATTGATCAGAAGTTTCTGGAAAGCAGAGAGACCTGGTCTCCTCCTGGCCCCTCCAAGTTATCTACGAAAGCCAGGCACCCGGTGTTTGCAAAGCTCAATGTTATGGTTTATCTGCTAAGCAAAGGAAGAATATCCATTTTCATTTACCTCTAGACTTCAGCTTCAAAAACTGCCTATCTTGGATGAGAATGAATTTCATACCAATTCATTTCTTCCTTTCTTTGTCCAAAGTCCTAACGCCCAAAGTTCCAGCTCTGCAATGGTACTCCCAGTTTACCCACATGCATGAGACCCTGAGCTCCAACTGGATGCCCAGCAGCATAACTGTGCCCACAAAGACTAGAGGCCAGAGATCAGACAAAGCCCCGGAAAACTCCCAGAAGGCCAGGAACTCCCACAGAGAAGGCAGGGATCAGGAGAGGATGAGAAAGATCACCAAGCACGGCTGGCTCCTTGGTTTGTTTCACCAAATCTCCTCACTTGAGAAAGGAGAATAATGCAGGAGAGCCAAGCATAAGACACAGAGGAAAAAAAGGAAAAACTCAGAAGCATTTCAACCATCTCTCCCAGCACTAGTCCAGTCAAGGACACAGGAGCCCTGACTCCAGGGGACAAAGGAAGCTATCTAGGAGGGAGAGACACTTGTCAGGGTGGGCTCGCTCTCTAACTCCATATACTCCTCAAGGCTTCCAAGAGCACTGTACCAAGAGGAAAAGGGCGAAGCACACAGTCTTGGGTTTGATCTCTACTAGCCTATGCCGGTTACTCAACCCCCCATTTGCAAATACCTCCTACTAAAGAAGAACAATGAGGAATAAATGAATCAGGCTATGGAGAGAAGAACAATGAGGAATAAATGAATCAGGCTATGGAGAGAAGAACAATGAGGAATAAACGAATCAGGCTACGGAGAATACAGGATGCAGCCTGACACAGCACAAGTACCCAATGCTTAACAGCACAAATGCAATGTAGCAAAATATATTACAATTATTTGGTGACTTGGCATTTCCTGTCCACAATGCAAATAGGCCTGAAGTCTATGAACAGCCTCAGTGGGGCTGAACACAAGATGAGGAATGGTGGGATGCTGGCAGGGAAGAAAGCAGGAGGGACTTGCTGGACAGCAGGACCAACCATGGAATGCAACACCCTCTCCCATGGGATGGTACTTTATACATCCTCGGAGTCTAAAAAAGGATACAGTCCTGTCTTCTCAGGCAGCCAATTCACAGGAAAGATGCTCCTTAACATCCCAACCAGTCCAGCCTTCAGAGGCAGGTGTTCAGAGACTCAATCCTCTGGCACCATCAGAAGTTGGAGGAAACAAAACCAAGGCTCAGGCGCTGGGCTTGGGTCCTCCCACTCTCACACTTGTGTTTGTTTTCGGCTTTTGTCTCAGCAGCAAGTGTTGGCATGCCCTTGGTCACCACAGCTGTCAGAGTCATTTTCTTCATCACCAACATCCACTCTGGGTGCACTGAGCTGCCCTGTACATCCTCTGATACACAGTAGATTTCCTCTGCTCTTTTTTAATGCACAGCCCTACATCAGCTGTGTGCTTAATAAGATATGAATTGATGAAGACACTGGCAACTGAGAAGAAACCTATGACTGGTTATAAGAGCAGCCTTCATCCCTCTTAGCTGGTATGGAAGGTGCTCCCAGTTAGCACTCAGCGTGCGCATCCCCTCTAAATATCCAGTGGACGGGAATGTAATGGCCTCAGGAGACAAAACTTACTGCACTTCTACTACAGTCTCTGAAGACCCCAAATGATGTCCTAGCTTGAAATAATTAAACAAGTAAAGGTAGGACTTTCAATCTTCAAAGTCTTATCTTAGGAACAACAACAACATAGAAACCAATATTGAATTTTCCACTTGCCCAGAAGCACTCTGAGAAGTCCATAAGCAATTGATGATCCCAAGTGTTCGAATCCACTCTGCTCCTGCACTCAGATGTCTCCTAGGTCAAGGTTAGGTGCCTCCAGTCCAGCACCATGCTTCACTCCCCACCCCAAGGACAGATACCATTTCCATTCCCCCTCACGTCGATGCCTAAGCTTAGCTTCCCTTTCAAATCCTGTGGAATGTGTGTTCCCACAGAGCTCAGAAATGTGATGATCTCAGAGGATATTGTAAAGAAAGACCCTTGACACTTCCCTAAAGAAGAATGTCTTCTGTAAAAGGCAACTGCCAGGACAAAAAGCAAGTGCTGGGAAAATCTAGGGCCTGCTGCTGTGTATGACTCCAATTCTGATGTCCCACTTCCTCTTTAGAATCACATTCCTTTCCTCCTTATTCCTCTTCTAAAAAGACATGCTGGCATTAGGTCTCAGTAAAGAAGCAAAGTGCAGTGTTCTAATAAAGGCTGGAAGAAAAACAGGCGAAAATAGATTCCAATAAATATCAAATGACTATAAGATCTACTCCATTCCACTACCTTTAAATGTTCCCCCTGCCAGAAAAAAACTTATTTTTTAAAATGTGCAGCCTAACTTTTTCATTTATTTCATTCACTTAAAGTTTATTAACATAGGCCATCAAACAGCAAAGCTTTTTAACAATACAGTTTGAAGAGTTGTCACTAATCTAGCCTTTCAAACCTATCTCACAGTGGATTTTGAAAGAATCCATGATGGTAAGATACATGAAAGTGATATGAAATCTGCAAATGGTTAAACAAATACATACTTGGGCTTCCCTGATGGTTTAGCAGGTAAGGAATCCACCTGCAATGCAAGAGACACAGGAGGCTCAGGTTTGATTCCTGGGTTGGGAAGCTCCCCTAGAGGAGGGCATGGCAACCTATCTCAGTATCCTTACCTAAAAGAAAATCCCATGGACAGAGGACCCTGACAGACCACAGCCCAAAGGGCACAAAGAGTTGGACACTGAGAGACTAAGCATAATCAAATAGATAATCAAGTTGCTGTCATTCCCAGTATTAAAAGATAATCACACCATACAGTGCGGATCTTGGAATCAGAGATCAGAACTCAAATCTCACTTCCACCACTTACTAGCTATCTACACAACTAAGCAAGTTACCAAACTCCCTAGGCTTCAGTTTCAAAAGTTAAAATGGAGATAATACCCACTTTATCAAGTTGTGAGGATTAATAGAATAATGCATATAAAACCCTTTTCACATAGTAAATACTAAATGATAGTGTAAAATCAAAGTGTCCATTGAAAATAGTAGAAGGGGGCTTCCCTGGTGGTCCAGTGGTTAAGAATCTACCTTGCAATGCAGAGGACACCAGTAAGATCTCTGGTCAGGGTATATCCCAGTTATCACAGAGCAACTAAGCCCGTGCACCACAACTAAGCCTGCACTCCAGAGCCCTAGAGCCTCAACTACTGAAGCCCATGCATGTGGTGCCTGCACTCCACAAGAGAAGCCACCACAATGATAAGCCCATGCACTGCAACAAAGGGTAGCCCCTGCTCTCTGCAATGAAAGAAAAGCCAACTCAGCAATGAAGACCCAGCACAACCGAAAAATGAGAAATAGCAGAAGGGAGGGGGATAATAGAAGCATCTCCCCCAAAAGGAGAACAAATATTAAAAACATGGATCCTACCCTCTGAGGATTCCCTTCTTGGCCAGATACCACTCCCACCCATCTCCACTCCCTCCCACTGATGTCAGAAGCTCCTCGATGCTTTGCATAACTGGAGCAATCAGGGAGAGTCTGTCTTTAACTCCAGGGTTAACAAAGTGATGATTCATCCCATCCCATGAAGAGGGTGCAGCCTGTAAGCAGCCTCATCATACAATGGGGAATCCATCGAATGGCCTGTAGCCAGAGACCAAGCTATTTAAGAGCATCCGCCATCCAAGTCTTGGTAGCAGTGACAGTCTTACACTTTACATTTTGTTAATGTATATTCCAAAGAGTACTTGGGAGGAATCCAACTGTGCTCTATTTTACAAAACAATTCACAACATAAACAGAAAGCCCCAAATGCCAAGACAACAGTAAGAAAGGCAGTCTCCCTCTGTTCACTGCCCATGGCACCATGTTTTGCCAAGCAGTGTGTTAGTTATAATGACAAACAGCTTGACGCTTGGACAGCATCCCACTTCAGCTGCACATCATAATGGCTCCTGAGGACAAATCCCACTGCTTTTCAGCCTGACCTAAAAATCTGACCACATCCTAGTAGCTGGTACAGCTCTTTTCCATTACCACTGAGTGGGCAGGAAACATTTTCCTCCCCCTAAGTAAGTTTCTCATCCCCCTTCTAAGGTTAAGAGACTTTCAAACTTGGTTGTCTTCAAATGAACAGCCAATGGGGTAGTTTACCCCTGAGCCCTCAGACGTCTCAAAGCAGCAGCTCTGCGTCATTTCCCAGCCCTGCCTGCAGCCAGACAACTATAACTGAATGTCTCCTAAACTATCCCCACAGTAATTCTAACCTTCAGTACAACTCTGGGATCTTTCCACCAGGGTCCCATAGGCACAAACCATGAATGCCTGGAAATGTCAGCCTCCTCCCTAAATGGTTTCACTTGGAATACTCCATTCAAAAAACACTCATCATTCAATCCCCTGACACCCCCAGGGAGGTCAGCCAATCCTCTTGGGCCTCTTGATTTCAATCTAGGAAAGGGTCACTTAACATATGCCCAACACCTTACATTCAATTCTACCTCCCCCTAAAAAGATTCCTGTTCACCATAATGCTAACTGTTCTCTAAGTCCAGATGACCCACATTAGGGCAGTGAAAGCACTGAAGTCGTGACTCCTGAACTCAAAGCCCAAAGAGTGGTGTGTATGATGTGTTTTCTGGGAAAGACTGTAAAGGGTTTTTCAATCTGGTGTTATCTAACCTGATTCATTTATTTAGCAATGTCTAATTTTCTGATGGTTTCCCTCCTCAAATATTCCTGGAAATTTGTTATATTAAAATGGAGAAAGTTGTGTCAAAATCAATGCTATAAAATTTGCTCCCTACCCATTCAAGTCAATACCTACTAGATACAAACACGGATCCACAGACACATATATACACACAAATACTCTGATTTACAGCGGGGGGGGGGTGTCTTCTTGCATTCTAATTAAGAAGATTTGATTTCAACAAACTAACACTGAGAACTCCTAGAACTCAAGGAAATACACAACTTGTTGCAGCAATAAACGCTCGGCCGCAGTTTGAACAAAGCATTACAAATAAGCTCCAGAAACCCACACAGCAAGCTCTTGGACAAAATGCTGGGTGTTTGTAATCAACTCCCCACTCTCTCTCATCACCCACTCCCCAACCCTCTTCCCCGCCCCAGCAAGAACCCACCAAGACGCCCGCTCCTAAACTGGCTTCCATTCCTGCCCCGCCCCCTCCTCTTCCCTCTCCAGGACCGTGAATCAATCCCATCCCGAGCAGGAAACGAGACCCGGGGCAGCCCCTCCGCTGCGGTGGAACAAAGGAGCAGAGCGCAGCTGCACGCGCAGGACGCCCCATCGGATCCCGAGCCCTTTCTCCCCAGCCGCGGGGGCACGTCGCACCTGAACCCCACTCCCCAGGACGCCCCATTGTTCTCCCTCTGCTTTCCTTCCCGGAGGAGGCCACCCCGCCTCCTTCTATAGAACCAGGGGGCCAGGAAACAGCTGTGCACCAGGGGGATGGAGGGGGTGTAGGTGAACACCAGGAAGACCTGGATTACGGATCCCGAGCCCTTTCTCCCCACCGCGGGGGCACGTCGCACCTGAACCCCACTCCCCAGGACGCCCCATTGTTCTCCCTCTGCTTTCCTTCCCGGAGGAGGCCACCCCGCCTCCTTCTATAGAACCAGGGGGCCAGGAAACAGCTGTGCACCAGGGGGATGGAGGGGGTGTAGGTGAACACCAGGAAGACCTGGATTCCACTTTGCCCACAGGTACAAGGGGGATGGGGCAAAGTGAGAGCAACTTAGTTTAGCGCCCTCTACTCTCCCACCAACCCCCGAAGCAACTGCGGAGTCGCGACCACCCTGCGCGAGAGCCGCACCGCCGCCCGGCCCGGCAGTGGAGACCTCAGACCCCTCTGCCCCGCGCTCCGCGGGTTGCGTCAGGACCACGGGGGACCGCGGGCACAAAGGACCGAGCGGGCAGGGCAGGGGGAAGAGGGAAGGCGCTCGCGCTACCTCGCCGAGCGCCACTCTGCCTCCTCGTCGTCCACCCTCTCCGGCGCGCTCCGGGACGCTGGCCCTCTGTGAGGCTGCGGGGCTCCCACGCGGCTACTCGGCGGATGATGCTAGCGGCTGCTGCCCGGCGACTGCCGGCCCCTGCGCCCGCGCTCCCACACCGCCTCCAAGCGCCGCGGCCGGGGCTCCGGTGCGCGCCCAGTTGCAGAGTGCGCGGCCGCTGCGGAGTGCGGCGCTGCGGCGGGAGGCGCCCGGCCACTCCCCTCTCCCCGGCGCGGGCCAAGGGGCCGGCCGAGGGGCGGGGGCGGCGACCTCGAAGCCTGGGATTCGCCCCTCGGCGAGCCGGCAGAACCCGGAGCCGCCGCCTCCCAGCCGACTCACCTCCGGCCGCCTCGGGGCCGGCAACACAGCGCCCCCCGGTGAGCCCGGGTGCAGCCTCGGCCCCAGGACCCGCCTGCATGGGGCAAGCAATGGAAAAGAGGGAGAGAAGAGGCGTCCCTCTCAGCCCACGGAAGGCACGGCCCTTCTACATTTTTCACTCCTGAATTTATTAACATCAAACGACAAACATAATTACTGGGGGGGGGCAGGCCAGGGGGACCGGGCCGGCGGGGAATAACAACTAGAAGGCAGCCTGCAGGCACCGGCTGGCAAACAGTAGGAGTGTTCATTGTTCCTTCTCCCTTGGATAAAAAATAGTTGGGATACCCAAGAATATTGGAAAATATTAATCTGACCGAAAAGGAAAAAAGTGTACTGAGTAGCAAAGTGTGCTTTTATTTACAAGATTTTTTAATATTTGCTAATTCAGTTTCATGTTATGCTAAGTAAACACTGGCCAAGTCTCTGATATAGAAAATAAAAGATAGTTTAAAAAGAAATTTCAACTACGTGTGTATGTGTATATATTTTTATTTACAAGATTTTTAAATATCTGAACAACAATACATATGAATATAGAATGATCAGTGACAGCGTTTTCATCTGTATGTTATTTCGGCATCCTGGGGTAGACAGAGAATCGGGCCCTCCTTCACTCCAGCTGGGTTCTTGTCTCTTTGTAAAATTCAGAGCAAGTCATTTGACCCTCGCCCTGGTTTCCTCATCCCAAGAAGGGAAGGGTGCTCATCCTAACTTACTCACTGGGTGAGGTGCAGATTACTTGGCTAAGGTGTTGAAAGCAATGTAGACATGGTAATTGTTATTCATGTTTCTATTTTATCCAATAAGGAAATAAATTGCCATAAATGGGGCCAGGTTTAAATGGACTGACCTATATCTGGAAACTGTCACTAAAATGAGGTGATCCAAAGAATTCAGACCATATATAGTAGCTGTCCCCACAGGCACAAGAACACAGGCAGTGCTATTTGTCAAATGCCACCAGTAGAGACTGAAAAGGTAACTGTATCTTGCTTTGAAATGACACTATCATTGATGGCACCATCAGCATTCTGATCTACATAAGACACCCAAGATGTTCTAAACTTAAACATATTGAGTACCAGGTACTGTTCTTTTCCTGTTTAATCTTCACAAAAAAACTGGGAGGTAAGTTACCCTCTTTGTCCTTGTTTGACAAACCAGATACCAAGAACAGAGAATTCTTCCAGCTAATAAGTGGCTATACTTGTTTGAGTACATGCCGGCAAATTCCTTTACACTCCTTCCATTAAGGAATGGAGTTGATTGCCTTCCTCTTGCATACAGGCTAGACCTAGTGATGTGATTCTAATGAATAAAATCCAGCAGAAGTGATGTTACATAACTTAAACTTCTGATTCGAGATGAAATCAAATGAAACAATACAGATGAGGTTTAATGACCTTCATTTGAGGTCGTCAAAGGAGCTCCAGCTTTCACCTGGCCTGCTCCTGGGACAATCATCCCTGGAACTCAGCAGCCATGCTATAAGGAAGCCCAAGTCACCTGGAAGGTCAGGTATGGGTGGTTCTGCTGATGATGCCAACTGAGGACCCAACCCTCAGCCAAATGAACAGACGGACATGTGAGTTACGAAGCCATTGAGATTACTCCAGTCCCAGTCACTGACAGAGACCTCAAAAGAAACCCTAGTTGAGCCTAGTCAGTGCCTAGAAACAGGAGAGGTAACAATTATACAAGATTGTCTTCAGGGTGGTCACTGCAGAGCAGTAGGCACTGGGAACGTTGGAAGAGCTGGGGTATGAACCCAGGCAATCTGACTCCACAGTCTTCACCACAATCAGGCACACTACCTCAGACTTTGATAACCTAGCCTAATGAACACCCTGAAGATGTCTGCCTTCGCAACAGACAGCATACAGACCTGCTGCCCGATGACAAGTGTTAGACTCTCTTTTCCATTTTGCCCATCTGACTTCAGGTTCCAAATTAACTTCTGTTAGCAGTTTGGTAGTCAGAGAGCCCCTGACCTCTGCTATCCAGTCCAGCTTTTCAAAAATCACAGAAATTCAAACAGTAGGTTCACAAGAACAAATGTAAATAGGTGGTTTGAGAGAGTGGGCGAGTTCTATAACGTTTTGATCTTGGAAGAAGACCAGGTTAGTAAAAAGTAGGTTTAAGACAGGTATGTACTGAGTAGGATAATTAAGAGAGCTTCTCTCAAGGTTTTGGAGCTCCTGCCCCAAGAAAGAAATTGGGAGCATAGTTATGTAGGAACAGTTTGCTTCAAGAAGAATCTAGCAGAGTAGAGACACCGGAGGCATTCTCCCTGCTTTTTTTTTAAGTTCAGAAAAGAAAATAGTAGAAACTGTTGAACTCATCTTAGTAACACTGAGAAAATGAACCAAGAAGCTATTAGAAAACGAGAAATGTTTCTAGAGCAAAGCTATGCTTCTCTTTTAAAAATACCACTAGCCTAGTTTTTGTAACTTTCAAACTTCTAAAGACATACCATGAGGTTTTTAAATACTTTTACCTTTCTGGCTGTTCTTTCCAAAAGTCAATCAACAACTTTTGAATTTAAAAGAAGCAGATTATAGTTGTTCTAATAACTGTCAAGAATAGATAATAAATCCATCAAGTACAAAGCATTTTTTACTTTTCCCTCAGTCTATTTGAAGGAAGTAGAATCTATGAAGAAACAAAGACTGTTATTATAATCATAAATTATCAAATCACTGGAGTAAAAGAATGTAAGAAGTATATTTTACCTCAATGAAAACATGCAGTGACTTAAATTAAAACATGGAAAATCCTGTCATCTTTGTGGAAAAATTTAGAAATAAAAACACAGTTGTGTGTGTCCCAGAAAGAGAATTATTTTACCACTAAATGTGTGGAGTTGTTGTTTTCCTTAGATGTTTTTACTTGAACCCTTAAAAAAAATTTTTTTAAGACTTCAACATTGGAGAAAATTGACCAACAAAAGGATCACATGACCTGATTCTACCTCATATTGGTGTAGCAAATGACATAGTGTGCTGGAAGTCATAGTTTTAGATTTTCTCACTGGTTCTGTGGGCAACTAACTTTAGAATTTTAGCTAAAAAGCTCATGCTTTTCTGCCCTAGTTATTTTACATCATCTTGAATGTGTTCAGAGCCTCTGGCTCTAAGAGTCTTTATTCTTGCCATATTTTCTCTCCCTACCTACCTGTCCTTAGTTTTCACCCACTTTACTTACCCTTTGAGACCACACTCTGCTGCTGCTGCTGCTAAGTTGCTTTAGTCGTGTCTGACTCTTAGCGACCCCATGGACTGCAGCCCATCAGGCTCCTCCATCCATGGGATTTTCCAGGCAAGAGTACTGGGGTGGGGTTCCATTGCCTTCTCAGTTCTTACCAATTACTGACCATCTTCTTGAATTGGATCCTGCTTCCTTGCTCTAGTAACATCTTGATGCCACATCTTCTCCATACTTTGCAATTTGTCCCAGGTTGTGAAACCTTTCCAGTTGTTCTCTTTGGCCTTTCCAACTAGATGACAAATCTCTAGATTAAAGGAGTAATTCAGTTTGGGAACACCAAGTCCATGATAGTAAGAACTGCCTGAGAAAGCTTACTCTGTTCAAGAACATAATCTAAATTCTCTGAATGTGTGTTCATTCATTTAACCCTCATAACAGCCCAATCCGGTAGGTTTTTATGATCCCATTTTACAGAGAATGGAACTGAGGCAGAGCAAAGATTATTACTGACCAGAGGTTCCACAGTAATAACACTAGAGTCAGGATGTGAAGCTGGTCAGTCTAGCCTCAGGGCTTGATGTCTTACCTAAAGTCTAAAAATAAACTTCCTCTCACATCTGTGAGCTCTTTTTTTCTTTTGTCTCTGAGAAAACAAGTACTGTCTTATTTCTTTATTGTATATATTTCTTAGTTTATAATAGTGCTCTAAATGCAGTAAGAACTGAATTAGTATTTCTCAGTTCCATGCAAAAAAAAAACAGAATCTTTTTTTATGTATTTAAAAAATGCTTTGAAAATAAATGCATATTGCTTAAAGTAACATTTGACTCAGAACAGGTATTGTAGAAAACATTTCTATAGCATTTTCAGCCTGTGAGACACAGCGGGAAATATACAACTCTTACTCTTAAGTATTAAAAAAGCTATAGATAGAAAGTAGGTAGGAAAATAGATCTTGAAAGTTCTCATTATAAGAAAACAACTAAAAATTTTGTAACTCTGTATGATAATGGATATTAACTGGTCTTACTGTGGTGATTATTTTTCAATTTGTACAAATATCAAAAGCAGGAAAGTTTGCTAAAACTTTTAGGTGACAAAAAGAGAAGAATTAAAAACTCAGGAATAGGGCTCCTTATAGGAACTATATGTGAAGACCAAAAACTGCTTTATAAAATATGAATGTAATTGAGCACTAAAATTGGGCAGTGAACTGAAGTGTAATTTTCTCTCCACAAAAGTCATTTGTCTATAGATCAGAATACTCATCCCTCAAATAAATTATAGCTCCATTGCCAGGAATCTAAAGCCTGAATTTTTCCCCTAACATTTTATAATTTAGCATTTTGTCATTTTAACTAGTAGAATAATTGTCTTTTTTATTTCCACTCAAGCTGTAGCAAGTGAGTACTGTTATGGCAAAGCCTTGCTGTTAAGCAATAAATCAATCTGAAAAATGACTAGATGGTTTTTCCAATCTTTTTTAAAAAGCATTTTCATTTTTTTAATAATAACTGGGGAGTTTGTCATCTCATTGCCAAGGAGAACTGAGGAGGACTACAAGGAAAAGCAAATTTTATGCCAAAAGAAAACAAAATATTAGCTATCTATACCAAATGAGGAGCATTTAGCAAATATATGAAATAATTGCCTGCTTCTGCTTCAGACCCTAAAACTAAATGTCCATTTATTTGAGTATGGTAAATACATTCATCATAGGTATTAGCATATGAAAGAAAATACTGATAGAGAAAGATAATTGTGTAGCCAAAAAACATTTTAACATATTAACAACCAAGACAACACGTAATCCAGGTGTAAGGACTATAGACTAAATAAACCAAAATTTAACTAGAACTAAAAGGCTTTCATAATAGATTTGTTCATTGGTTTCAGCTGTGTTCTCAATCTTGCCATCTTCTGTACAAGATGAGAAGCTCCATGAGGGTAGGAATTTTGTCTCTTTGGCCCATTGTCATGTTCCCAGAGCCTAGAAACATACCAGGTTCAATATTGTTGAACTGATGAATGATGGGGTTTTTTCCCACCAAGCCTTGTAGGATCTTAGTTCTCTGATTAGAGATTGAACCTGCACCCTTCAGCAAGTGAAAGTGCAGAGTCCTAATCACTGGACCAGGGAGTTTCTGAATTTTATAAATCATTGTTATTTTAGGTAAAGCAAAATTGAAAGTCTCTCAGTCCTGTCTAACTCTTTGGAACCCCATGGACTAAATAATCCATGGAATTCTCCAGGCCAGAATGCTAGAGTGGGTAGCTTTTCCCTTCTCCAGGGGATTTTCCCAACCCAGGGATCAAACCCAGGTCTCCCGCATTGCAGGCGGATTCTTTACCAGCTGAGCCACCAGGGAAGCCCATTGAACTAGCACATAATCTCAGTCAATATTTCTAGATGGGTCTTAGATCAATTTTATTTTTTTACACTGATTTTGCATTTTATTTTTATTTTTTAATTGTATTTTTACTTTATTCTATTTTACAATACTGTATTGGTTTTGCCATACATTGACATAAATCAGCCACAGGTGTACACGAGCTCCCAATCTTGAAACCCCCTCCCACCTCTCACCTCATATCATCTCTCTGGATCATCCCCGTGCACCAGCAATTTTAAAACTTTGCATGGCAAGGTAAAACAAAAGTAGGTCTTGCTGATGGGTTCCCCAGTCTACTTCAACTGTGAATAAAGTGGAAACTTTAAAGAGAGAAGCACTGAAAAGTAGCCCACCTCCTGGGGAGGAAGAAGGATGAGACCATGTGAGCCCATGTATTGAACGGCAACTGAGCTCCCAAAGCCAGCGTGACTCTATTGAAAAGATGCATAATCTTCTTTCTCACAAGACATGCTGAAATCCTATCATACTGCTAAGAAAAGGACACAGACACACGTCATAGACTCTCTGGGCCTTTCTTGCCAGGCCTCACCTGCCCCAAGGCTCCCTCAGCTAGTGGGTACTTTACAGTTTCTCCCCAAATCTTGAATCTGGATCTGAAATAATCTTGATCCAAAGACCTCAAACGTTTCCTTCCCTGGAGCGCTGGTTCTGCAAACTGCTTCAAAAATCCTGAAATCTCCCTGAAACTCATTATCTACCATCTGAGGTATCCCGCAGGGTCATGAAAGCTTCTACAAGTTCACAGTTTGGAAAGCATGCTAAAACTTCTCATTTTTCTTTATGAATCTTTATTAGCCTAAAGCAACTAGTCCCAGCCAGATGTAGCCTGGGCATAGGGAAAAGAATATCTTTATTTCCTGGCACGTGGGCTGTTATGTGCTTTTGCTGCCAGTGGGTAATTTTGATTAGTCCTATAATTGCTCCAGGTTAGTGATCATAAAGGGCTTCCCAGGTGGTGCTAGTAGTAAAGAAACCGCCTGCCAAGGCAGGAGACTTGAGAGTCGGGTTTGATCCCAAAGACCGCTGGAGGAGGGCATAGCAACCCACTCCAGTATCCTTGCCAGGAGAATCTCAGGGACTGAAGAGCCCGGCAGGCTACAGTCCATGGGGTCACAAAGAGTCGGACACGACTGAATCGACCAAGCATACCCGCGTGCACAGCGACCATGAACGACCTCAGTCCTGGGGACTCCTTCTGTTCTGTTACTTGTGGTCCTGCATCACTACCCCAGGGCCAAATAGTGAGGTAGATAAAACTTGTCCTACATCAAGAGGTTTTAACTGGGTCTGTGTCCAGTCCTGTGGTGGTCCTGTCGCTAGGATGGGTCAATGAACAGGATGATTGTGACCTTTCAGTGAATAAGTCAAATTTCAGGTCTTTGGCTCCTTCTTCTGGTGACTGAGACTCTCTTTTCTCTTAGAACATCCCCCCAGACCTCAGGCAGTGAGGGTCTGATGCCTCTCCCCCAAGCGTCAGCAGTCCAGCTGGCCCTTCATGTGTTGCCCTGAGCATTTTAGATCAGTCATTCGGAAGGGCTACAGTGCGGTCCAGGATTTCAATTGAGTAAGAGATTAAAAAGCTGCCTTTTTTCCCTTCATTTCAAGCTTTAATCATCAAATTTCAAATATTAAAAAACTTAGTAGCTCAAAGATATCCTTTGACATTTCTCTAGTCAAGAAAGTCAAATACTAAAGAAACTACTTGAGTTGTTTTTAAACTGTTGGCCTCTGTGGGTTTTGGGATTTCACGCTATATTTACTTCTTTTTCATACAAACAGTGTTCAAGTTTTTGTAATAATAAACATGTATTATTTTTACAATCAGGAAAAATAATAAAACTATTTTCATTTTGGACAAACTATGTGGTCTGTAAGTTTTGAGACGATGTTTTTTTTGCATTAGCCCTACTGAAAAAAATAATAATATTGCCTGCACACTTTTTCTAATATCTTTCCATCAGAACATTTCAGTACTCAGTGAACTTTTCTGTCAAATATGTTAGAAAGTAGTAAATCTGATAACTAGCTCCACTGAGTGAGAGTTTATGCTAATAACCCACAGAGAACATTTACTTTGAGTGCGAAGTCCTTGGATTTCTTTACTGAATCCTCTTTAATAGAAGAGGGCCTTCTTTCCACTTCATGAAGTCTTGTGCCCACGGGTAGCAGGCAGAGAGTAGGAGACAGGAGTGACTGAGGGTGTGCTGGGGAAAGTCTCTCCATTGCCAGCCTAGCAGTTGGCTATGACGACAATCTCAAAGAATTACGACTGTGAAGGCATCTGTCAAGGGCAAGACAACCAAGATCCCTGGGCCAGGGGTCTCTGTTAGAATCCTCAAAAATGGCTGAACCACTGCATACATGTAAAAACTTATATATGAAATCTTTAAATTCCCAACTAGCTATTTTCCTATGCTGGTTGCTATTGCATACAACACCACAGTTCTACTTAGTTTCCAGTCAATAATAAATCATTCACAACTAGCTTTTAAAATTAACCCAACAACTTAATGACCACAACCCCTACTCTGTCACTGCGCTGAGGTGTCCAGGTGAGTTCTATATTAGTAACCTCAGTAGTTCCTATCTAGGTATATATCGAATTCTTGAGGAGTGGATGATGTTTTATACTACACTATAAATTCCTTTTTGGGAAAAATATTTCATTTATAATATAAATTACTATAAGTAGATCTAGGATAAAAGGTGCTTGGTGGGTAGAAATATTCAGAAGACTGAGCCATGATACTCGGGGAGATGGGAGCTCTATCTGATCAAAATTTTGAGCTAATTAAGTTGCATTCTTATGAAAGAACCTGGTCTTAAAAGCTCTTGCCCCTGCCAATCAAGTTTTAGAAAACCTTTTTACTTCTTTTTAAACTCAGGCTTTTGCTCCCATGACTGTATTAAAAGTGATCTTGCCAACATGCTCAGTTCAGTTGTCACGTCTTAAAGGCAGTTTTAAGTCCTTGTGTCACCTGGAATCTCTGCCACACGAGACCTTGCTGCCTTTGTGAGCCACTCTTCTTTGTTGACTTCATTTGGCTACCTCTTATTTTCCTCTTAATGTTCTTGCAGGCTTTTCTCAATACTACTTAAAATTCCTTTGTCTCTGCCTTTCCTCTATAAATGTTGATGTTACCTTAGGTTCTCTTTTCAACCTCCTCTTCTAATTTCACCCACATCCAAGGCTTCAACTACTGATGACTTCCAAATTTTGTTTCTTAAGCTCAAGTTTTCTATATTTAAGTGTCTACTGAACATTTACCTCAAATTTAGTACATTCAGAACAGAAACTCGCAGGAACCTCAGACAAAACATGAAAAAAGAAACCATCATCTCTACACATCCCAACCTCATTTCTTGTCCCTTAAGTATGCAGGTCAAGAAGCAGCAGTTAGAACTGGACGTGGAACAACAGACTGGTTCCAAATTGGGAAATGAGTAAGTCAGGCTGTATATTGTCACCCTGCTTATTTAGCTTGTATGCAGAGTACTTCATGCGAAATGCCAGACTGAATGAAGCATAAGCTGAAATCAAGACTGCCGGGAGAAATATCAATAACTTCAGATACGCAGATGACACCACCCTTATGGCAGAAAGTGAAGAACTAGAGCCTCTTGATGAAAGTGAAAAATAAAACTGAAAAAGTTGGTTTAAAACTCAACATTCAGAAAACTAGGGTCATGGCATCTGGTCCCATCACTTCATGGTAAATAGATGGGGAAACAATGGAAACTGTAAGTGACTTTATTTGGGGGCGCTTGAAAATCACTGCAGATGGTGACTCTAGCCATGAAATTAAAAGACGCTTGCTCCCTGGAAGAAAAGTTATGACCAACCTAGACAGCATATTAAAAGGCAGAGATATTACTTTGCCAACAAAGGTCTGTCTAGTCAAAGCTATGGTTTTTCCAGTAGTCATGTATGGATGTGAGAGTTGGACTATGAAGAAAGCTGAGGGCTGAAGAATTGATGCTTTTGAACTTTGGTGTTGGAGAAGACTCTCGAGAATCCGTTGGACTGCAAGGAGATCCAACCAGTCCATCCTAAAGGAAATCAGTCCTGAATATTCATTAGAAGGACTGATGTTGAAACTGAAACTCCAGTACTTTGGCCACCTGATGGGAAGAAGTGACTCATTTTTAAAGACCCTGATGCTGAAAAAGATTGAAGGTAGGATGAGAAGGGGACAACAGAGGATGAGATTGTTGGATGGCATCACTGACTTGATGGACATGCATTTGAGTAGGCTCTGGGAGCTGGTGATGGACAGGGAAGCCTGAGGTGCTGCAGTCCATGGGGTTGCAAAGAGTCAGACACAACTGAGCAACTGAACTGAACTGAACTGATTCTTGATTATGGTGAATATAACTGTTAATCAATCTAGTGGTCCAAGACAGAAGCAAATGTATTCTAGCCTCCTTGTTCTCTGTTATCTTCTGAATTCTGTCAATCTGGGAGTTATTGTTATTCTACATCCTAGCTAACTCAAAGATCCGTGCTCTTTTCTCCATATTCACTGTCTTCTCACCCTAAAGCCTTTGGCTTCCGATTACTCCATTGTCAGCATGGCATACATGTGACGTGTGCTCCCTCTCCAGCCCATCTCACACCACACCGTCACCCAGGTCATCTGCACCACGTCATCCCTGATCTCTTAGGAATCTTGGCTTTCACCTTTGCATGTGGTGTCTCTGTTGCCTGGGGTGCCTCTCCTTTTACCCTGGAAAGAAGACACCTTCTCATTCTGGAAAACATCACCTTCTCTGAAATCTTCTAACCTCTAAAAATAAGAAAAGAACACTTCTTCAGTGCTCCGTAACACTCTGCATGTCTGTCATGGAATGTATCGCACCATGATTAAATTACCCATCAGTCTTTTTTACTATACTGAGACAATCTCAAATGCATAATCATGTCATTCATTTTCTTATTCCTGTGTTTAACAGAGGTCCTGGAATGTAGTAGGCATTCAGTAATGCTTGTTGAATAAATGAAGAATGAATGAATATCAAGCATTTTCAATATATTTTTCCATGGGTCCTGCATAACTCTTACCACTCAGTTTAAGATTACCCCATTTCCTATTAGAGAAAGCCTCAAGAATTTTAGTGTAATATCCTCTTCTATTAAGCTCAAACACAAAAAAAATAGCTACAGATGCTTAAAAGAAACCCAATCTTTCCTTTTTAATCAATCTTGAAACTGACATCTCCTATACTTTTGAACACACATTCCTACCTGGATGCTAAAAGGACCTCCTTTCTGTAGAAACAGATTACACTGGGCTGACCCACTGAGCTTGTCACGAATACACCATAATGGTTTCTAGCTCTGCGTGAGAGCCAGTACATATGTTTTTCCTGGTCTTTCTGCCCAAGTCAGTCCATAAATATTTTAAATCTATGAACTTTTAAACTCAAGAAGATTTATGAGACCACTTTAAATACTTATTTCTTGCTTACATGGGATTGAAAGATCACAATGGCTCAGTATCAATTGCGTTTCATCCTTTCAGTACTTATTTCACAGCTGAGCACTTCTCAGAGTTATGAACATGAGTTCAGTCCCTGACAAGTCATAGCAAAGGCCAGAAGAATGAGTGAAATTATCCACTCTTGAACCACATGGGACAGCAGAGACTGAATAGGCAGCATCTGCTGTGACTTATTACAGCTTATATGTTACACGAGGCCCCAGATCAATCCCCAAACGGAAGTCTTATATCATGGGTCTTTCACCACCAGAAAGAAGCATACACATACATTCAGCAATAACACTACGTAAATCTCTGTTCCAATTACAGAACTTTATCTTATGTGGTGCCAATAAGTAAAAGAGCTATCTCAAAACAGCAGGAGGAAATGACTGCTTCATGTGCAGAAGCATTTAATATTACTATAAGGAAATCTTTTAACACAAGTAAGACATGGAACTATCTGTTTGAGGATCAGTCCAAAAGAAGGAAGAATCTCTCCAAATAATGTCTGACAGATTTTGTATTTTGAACTTAAATCCATCATTGAAAAAGAGGTAAATGGGAAGAAAATAAGTTTTACATAAAACTATAGTTACACACGTAAGCAAAACCGAGGGCATTCTGGATATTAAGAATAATATTTGGCCAAAGACCATCTAGTTGGGCAGGGGGTAGAGCATGCTAAATCTGGAATCAGTGAGCTAGCTGAGATGTATATCAAAGTATGTGAGTGTGTGTGTGTGTGTGCACACGCGCGCGTGCGTCAGTGTGCATGCATGCACCTGAGAGGTGCACCAAAGAGGAATCTGATGAGTCCCAGGATTCTCCCAAAAGGGCTCTGACTCATGGAGTGTTTCCAGCCACTGCTCTATAGCAAATATTTCTCAGATTCATAAGCAGAGAGGTGTGACTGTCAGGTGAGATTCAAGATTATTGAACCCAGTGAAGAGGTAGTGGTACAACGTGTAGGTGACATATCCTCTCAGATGGAAATGAGAAAGTCACTGCCTACTCTCATATGACATTTTGTATAAAGCACATGTTAGTAAAGTACATGGCGAATCCTCTCCACGTTTAGGAGAGTGGAAACAACAGGATGTCCTCTACAGGTGCAGAGAGGACGAGATACTCCACCTGCTCCTAGTGCACCTCTCCTGTGCACCCCAAATTACCTTTGACATTGATTTCAGGCTTTGAAAGCTGTTGGTTTCATAAGGTGTGCAGAGAAGATAAGAAGAAAGCCATGCAGAACAGGGTTCCACTTGGGAGAACTGTTGATCTTAGATGCTGCTGTGGTGGTTTATTGCTGTTGCTGCTGTTTTTGTTTTGCAATAGTTTTTAATTGCCCTTCTGATCTTTATTGTTTTACTACATCAAAATTATGAGTAGTTCCATGTCTCTGGGAATTTTGTGTCTCTTTCAACATTGGCAGACCTACTAACACAATAGTCTAAATATATTTACAGGGCTGATTCGAAAATACACATGGAAGATTCCCTTCAGTTCAGTTCAGTTCAATTGCTCAATTGTGTCTGACTCTTTGCAACCCCATGAATTGCAGCACGCCCAGCCTCCCTGCCATCACCAACTCCTGGAGTTCACTCAGACTCACATCCATCGAGTCAGTGATGCCATCCAGCCATCTCATCCTCTGTCATCCCCTTCTCCTGTCCCCAATCACTCCCAGCATCAGAGTCTTTTCCAATGAGTCAACTCTTCGCATGAGGTGGCCAAAGTACTGGAGTTTCAGCTTTAGCATCATTCCCTCCAAAGAACACCCAGGACTGATCTCCTTTAGGACGGACTGGTTGGACTCCTTGCAGTCCAAGGGACTCTCAAGAGTCTTCTCCAACACCACAGTTCAAAAGCATCATTCTTCAATGCTCAGCTTTCTTCACAGTCCAACTCTCACATCCATACATGACCACTGGAAAAACCATAGCATTGACTAGACGCACCTTTGTTGGCAAAGTAATGTCTCTGCTTTTAAACACGCTATCTAGGTTGGTAATAATTTTCCTTCCAAGGAGTAAGCATCTATTAATTTCATGGTTGCAGTCACCATCTGCAGTGATTTTGGAGCTCAAAAAATAAAGTCTGTCACTGTTTTCCCATCTATTTCCCATGAAGTGATGGGACCGGATGCCATAATCTTCATTTTCTGAATGTTGATCTTTAAGCCAACTTTTTCACTCTCCTCTTTTACTTTCATCAAGAGGCTTTTTAGTTCCTCTTCACCTTCTGCCTTAAGGGTAGTGTCATCTGCATATCTGAGGTTATTGATAGTTCTCCCGGCAATCTTGATTCCTGCTTGTGTTTCTTCTAGTCCAGCGTTTCTCATGATGTACTCTGCATAGAAGTTAAATAAGCAGGGTGACAATATACGGCCTTGACATACTTCTTTCCTTATTTGGAACCAGTCTGTTGTTCCATGTCCAGTTCTAACTTTTGCTTCCTGATCTGCATATAGGTTTCTCAAGAGGCAGGTCAGGTGGTCTGGTATTCCCATGTCTTTCAGAGTTTTCCACAGTTTGTGATCCACACAGTCAAAGGCTTTGGCATAGTCAATCAAGCAGAAATAGATGTTTTTCTGGAACTCTCGTGCTTTTTCGTTACCTGTATAAATTTAATCATCTCATCAGTCCAAAAAATGACTAATACTTGGATATTTGTTATAGTATTTATTACCTATGTAAATCACTCATTTAAGATCTAGTTATTACTTGAGTTCATCTCTTCTCTACCTGTAACTAACAGAGTTGTATAAGCTGCTAAAATAACCCAAATATACAATGGCACAAATGCAATGACAGTTTCTTTGTTGTGCGTGTGCCAGTTTGAAGATGATGGTCTATTGAGTAGGCCGCCCTCTTCTACATGGTGATTTAGGTACCTAGGCTCATTCCTTCTTATGGCTCTGCCATTCCTAAGTACTTGTCATCCAGAATCAGCTTATAAAGACATCATAAGACTTGAGTTTTGAGAGGTTCCATTAAGTTCAGTTTAGTTGCTTAGTCATGTCCAACTCTTTGTGACCTCATGGACTGCAATACACTGACCTCCCTGTCTATCACCAACTCCCAGAGTTTACTCAAACTCATATCCATTAAGTCGGTGATGCCATCCAACCATCTCATTCTCTGTCATCCCCTTTTCCTCTTGCCTTCAATCTTCCCCAGCATCAAGGTCTTTTCAAATGAGTCAGTTCTTCATATCAGGTGACCAAAGTATTGGAGTTTCGGCTTCAGCATCAGTCCTTCCAATGAATATTCAGGACTGATTTCCTTTAGGATGAACTGGTTGGATCTGCTTGCAGTCCAACGGATGCTCAAGAGTCTTCTCAAACACCACAGCTCAAAAGCATCAATTCTTCGGCACTCAGCTTTCTTTAAAATCCAACTCTCACATCCATACATAACTACTGGAAAAAACAATAGCCTTGGCTAGATGGACTTTGTTGGCAAAGTAATATCTCTGCTTTTTAATATGCTGTCTAGGTTGCTCATAACTTTTCTTCCAAGGAGTAAGCATCTTTTAATTTCATGGCTGCAGTCACCATCTGCAGTGATTTTGGAGCCAAAAATAATAATAAAGTTTGGCACTGTTTCCACTGTTTCCCCATGTATTTCCCGTGAAGTGATGGGACTAGATGCCATGATTTAGTTTTCTGAATGTTGAGCTTTAAGCCAACTTTTTTACTCTCCTCTTTCACTTTCATCAAGAGGCTCTTTAGTTCTTCTTCACTTTCTTCCATAAAGGTGGTGTCATCTGTGTATCTGAGGTTGTTGCTATTTCTCCTAGCAGTATTGATTCCAGCTTGTGTTTCTTCCAATCCAGTGTTTCTCATAATGTACTCTATATATAAGTTAAATAAGCAGAATGACAATATACAGCCTTGATGTACTCCTTTTCCTGTTTGGAACCAGTCTGTTGTTCTATGTCCAGTTCTAACTGTTGCTTCTTGACCTGCATACAGATTTCTCAGGAGGCAGGTCAGGTGGTCTGGTATTCCCATTTCTTTCAGAATTTTCCATAGTTTATTGTGATCCACACAGTCAAAGGCTTTGGCATGGCTAGTAAAGCAGAATGTATGTTTTTCTGGAAATTTCTTGCTTTTTCAATGATCCAACAGATATTGGAAATTTTATCTCTGGTTCCTCTGCCTTTCTAAAATCAGCTTGAACATCTGGAAGTTCACGGTGCATATATTGCTGAAGCTTGGCTTGGAGAATTTTAACCATTACTTTGCTAGCATGTGAGGTGAGTGCAATTGTGCAGTAGTTTGAGCATTCTTCGGCATTGCCTTTTTTGGGGATTGGAATGAAAACTGACCTTTTCCAGTCCTGTGGCCACTGCTGAGTTTTCCAGATTTGCTGGCACATTGGGTGCAGCACTTTTACGGCATCATCTTTCAGGATTTGAAATAGCTCAACTGGAATTCCATCACCTCCACTAGTTTTGTTCATAGTGATGCTTCCTAAGGCCCACTTGACTTTGCATTCCAGAATGTCTGGCTCTAGGTGAGTGATCATACCATCATGATTATCTGGTCATGAAGATCTTTTTTGTATATTTCTTCTGTGTATTCTTGCCACCTCTTTTTAAGATATGCCTCTCTTAGATCCATACCATTTCTGTCCTTAAGTGTGACCATCTTTGCATGAAATGGTCCCTTCGTATCTCTAATTTTCTTGACGAGATCTCTAGTCTTTCCCATTCTATTGTGTTCCTCTATTTCTTTGCACTGATCACTGAGGAAGGCTTTCTTACATCTCCTTGCTGTTCTTTGGAACTCTGGATTCAAATGGGTATATCTTTCCTTTTCTCCTTTGCCTTTAGCATCTCTTCTTTTCTCAGCTATTTGTAAGGCCTCCTCAGACAACTATTTTACCTTTTTGCATTTCTTTTTATTGGGGATGGTCTTGATCACTGCCTCCTGTACACTGTCACAAACCTCAGTCCATAGTTCTATCAGATCTAATCCTTTGAATCTATTTGTTTTTTCCACTGTATAATTGCAGGGTCTGATTTAGGTCATACTTGAATGGTCTAGTGGTTTTCCCTGCTTTCTTCAATTTAAGTCTGAATTTGGCAATAAGGAGTTCATGATCTGAGCCACAGTCAGTTCCCGGTCTTGTTTTTGCTGACTGTATAGAGCTTCTCCATCTTTGGCTCCAAAGAATATACTCAATCTGATTTTGGTATTGATCATCTGGTAATGTCCATGTGTAGACTTCCCTTGCGTTGTTGGGAGAGGGTGTTTGCTATGACCAGTGCGTTCTCTTGGCAAAACTCTATTAGCCTTTGCCCTGCCTCATTTTGTACTCCAAGTCCAAATTTGCCTGTTACTTCAGGTATTTCTTGACTTCCTACTTTTGCATTCCAGTCCCCTATAATGAAAAGGACATCTCTTTTGGGTGTTAGTTCTAGAAGTTATGGGTAGAAGACTTGGATATGGCTGGGTGCAGCAGACTTGGGTATGACATACGCCCTCTTGAAGGAGGTCGCCATTAACCCCACCATAGCACCGCCAGAGCTTACACAGGACTGGGGAAATAGACTCCTGGAGGGCACAAACAGAACCTTGTGTGTACCAGGACCCAGGACAAAGGAACAGTGACCTCACAAGAGACTGATCCAGACTTGCCCATGAATGTCCAGGGGTCTCCAGTGGAGTCATGTGTTGGCAGTGGCTTGCTGCAGTTTTGGGGGCACTGAGTGTAGCACTGAGTGTATGGGACCTTTTGAAAGAGGCTGCCATTATCTTCATTACCTCCACCATAGTTTGACCCCAGGTGAATAACAAGGAGGGAGCACAGCCCTACCCATCAACAGAAAATTGGATTAAAGATTTATTAAGCACAGCTTTGCCCATCAGAACAAGACTCAGTTTCCCCCTCAATCAGTCTCTGCCATCAGGAAGATTCCATAAGCCTCTTATCCTTCTCAGTCAGAGAGCAGACAGAATGAAAACCATAATCACAAAAAACTAACAAATCTGATCACATAGAACACAGCCTTGTCTAACTCAGTGAAACTATGAGCCATGCCATCTATGGCCACCTAAGACGGACAGGTCATGGTGGAGAGTTCTGACAAAATGTGGTCCACTAGAGAAGGGAATGGCAAGCCACATTGGTATTGTTTCCTTGGTAACCCCATGAACAGTATGAAAAGGCAAAAGATAGGACACTGAAAGATGAACTCCCCAGACAGGTACATGCCCAATATGCTACTGGAGATCAGCTGAGAAATAACTCCAGAAAGAATGAAGAGATGGAGTCAAAGCAAACACAACACTTAGTTGTGGATGTGACTGGTGATGGAAGTAAAATCTGATGCTGTAAAGAGCAATATTGCATAGGAACCTGGAAAGTTAGGTCCATGAATCAAGGCAAATTGGAAGTGGTCAAACAGTAGGTGGCAAGAGTGAACATTGACATGTTAGGAATCAGTGAACTAAAGTGGACTGGAATGGGTGAATTTAACTCAGAGGGCCATTATATCTACCACTGTGGGCAAAAATCCCTAGAAGAAATGGAGCAGCCATCATAGTCAACAAAAGAGTCTGAAATGCAGTACTTGGATATAATCTCAAAAATGACAGAATGATCTCTGTTCGTTTCCAAGGCAAACCATTCAATATCACGGTAATCCAAGTCTATGCCCGACCAGTAATGCTGAAGGAGAGATTCAGAGGAGGCTATATTTTTTTTAATTGCTTTTAGATTACCAGTTTATTACATAACTCATGAGAAGCCAGATGGAAGAGATGCCCAGGCCAGGTACGTGGAAAGGAGAGGAGCTTCCTTGACCTCTCTGAGCCTGCCACTCCCCTGCACCTCTGCTGTCCTCATGAGCTCTTACTTCAATCAGAGGCCAAATGAGAAAAAAGAAACCACTCTAGGTGTTTCAAACAGAGAAAATTTCATACAGGAACTCATTATACATGTGGTGGAAGAAATAAAAGACCCCAAACCAAGGAGTTGGGTAGGATGGTGTGAGTAACCAAACATTAATAATGGTCAGAGGTTAATAACTTGCCTGATTTCCCCTTCCTTGGGGCTGGAGAGCCCCAGGGAGAGGGCAGAGCCTAGAAGGCGGGACCATCAGAGGGAAGTCAGGAGCACAGAGGATTCTTAGCAGATGTTGATACCAGGAAGGGAGGGACTATCTGACAGCAGCTGGAATCATGGAAGAGAAGCAGGCCCTGCCAGAGAAACCACTCGTAATAGAAAGGGAGGGGGAGAAACTCCTGGCCTTCACCCCTCCTCCCACCCTCCCAAAAGGTTCCTGAGCATCCCACTGACTCAGCTTATGTGGAAGCCAGGGTGCAACAAAGCTGGCGAATGCAGTCCCCATGATAGAGAGCAGAGCAGGGGAAAGGCCAGAGCAACCAGGTAAATGGTCACAGCGCCTCCCTTTTTATAAAGATAGTGTCTTGATGAATCTGAAGAAGAAAGCCACATGGCTGTGAAATTCTTTGTTGATATGGGGAAGGTAAGGGAGGCCAAGGGAAAAGGTAGGAGAGGAAGAAAGGGTAGCAAAGATCACACGTTAAGAAGAGGGGATCTCTTTCCAAGTCTGCTGGAGCAACTGCTGAGATCAGAGGCTCCATTTATACTCACTGGCCAGTGGTAGCTGGCACAGGCCAACAGAAGAATTCTAGAGCTGCAAGCGACCTTAGAAATCAGTGGAGTCCTCAGACCCAGGCTTTGAAGTTATTGAAGTTTGTGTGTACTTAATATATAATTAATTGAAATCAATGTGAATTTAATTCCTTCGTGCCAAAATGGAATTTAAACATCTTTCAAGAGACTTAAGAAGGGATTTCAGAAAAGCCAAGCCACTGCAGGTCCTTGTGTTGAGCACAAAGGCAAAAAGAACTGAGAAGAAACAAAGCAACAGGAAATATGTGTGTGGGGGAGAGGGTGTGGGAGAAGAGGGCCCAAGGGATTTCTTTAGTAATGTTTGTTTATGGCTGTTTCAAATTAAGGAACTAATTTTGGATTGGGGAATAAATAAAGAAGTTCCTTGAGAAATAGACTATTGCTAAGAAAACAGCACTGCCTACAGTTAAGTGGGGGCACGGGGATGGGGAAGGAGTCTATTCCCACTTATACCTGGCTTATTTATTTTATGGTGTTAAACGTGTTTGTGAAAAGACTCCAGCTTGCATTGTTTCTCTTAATATTTCTCATCTGCTCATGCAAAGAACCAGTATCTCTATCCACTTTCCTTATTCTAGTCCTTGATGAGACCATCTTTTTAGAAGAGACAACAGAGACACCCCTGGCACAACTCAGCAGTAATTAAAGATATGGCACACTCTTGAGAGTCCCCTGGACAGCAAGGAGATCAAACCAATCAATCCTAAAGGAAATCAACCCTGAATATTCATTGGAAGGACTAATGCTGAAGCTCCAGCATCTTGGCCATCTGATGGGAAAACCAACTCATTGGAAAAGACCCTGATGCTGGGAAAGATTGAAGGCAAAAGCAGAAGAGGGCAACAGAGGGTGACACGGTTAGACAGCATCACTAACTCAGTGGACATGGATTCGCGCAAACTCCAGGAGATAGTGGAGGAGGGGGAAGCCTGGCATGCTGCAGTCCCCAGAATCGACTTTGCGACTGAAGAGCAGCACCGAGCATACACGCAGCAAGTGTTCCTAGGTTCTGAGATTGAAGGCAAAAGCAGAAGAGGCAACAGAGGGTGACACGGTTAGACAGCATCACTAACTCAGTGGACATGGATTCGCGCAAACTCCAGGAGACAGTGGAGGAGGGGGAAGCCTGGCATGCTGCAGTCCCCAGAATCGACTTTGCGACTGAAGAGCAGCACCGAGCATACACGCAGCAAGTGTTCCTAGGTTCTGTGGCCTCCGCTGCCCGGGCTGGTACACGTGCTTTTTGCAAGTGAGTGAAGATGTCTTGGCCCAAGAGTAGACTTTGGTTAAGAGCTTAGGAGAAGGTCCATGTGGAAATAGTTGGTGCTTTTTGAAGATGGGCAGTCCATGGTTGTTGGCGTCACTGAGCCAGGCTCAGCTCAGCTGAAGAAAGAAAGCAGAAAGCCTGCCTGAAGTTCTAAAGTGTTTCATAAAATCATTTTACTGGTATTAAGACTTCATCCAGGAATAGTTTCAGTTTTTGTTTTTTGAGCCACTAAGAAAGAATATTGCTAGGGAAATTTCCTATTTAATATTCAGTCTCATCAGCTGAGTTATTCATAGAGAGCAGCTCATGGCAACTATTTCTAAGTTGCCAACGAATGCCTAGTATCACAACAGCCAGTGGAATGTTGACCATAAATGAATTTTCCTAAAACAGTAACTTTGGTTCTACTTCTAGAATGTTGAAAACGCCATTTCTGAAACACGTCTTCTTAGCCATTAATGTAGCTTACCATCCACATTTTTCAGATGCATGAACATGTGGGTCTATGTTTGGTAAAAGAAATGTGATACTGCAGAGAGTAAGAGATACTCTTCCTACTTTAAGGAGTTTATAATCATCCGCAGAATAACCTGAGTTACCAGCCTAGTGGTCCTCTTCTGAAAGTGAAGTGGAAGTTGTTGGGTCGTGTCTGACTCTTTGTGACCCACGGACTATACAGTCCATGGAATAGGCCAGAATACTAGAGTGGGTAGCCTTTTCCTTTTCCAGGGGATCTTCCCAACCCAGGGATCGAACCCATGTCTCCCGCATTGCAGGCAGATTCTTTACCAGCTGAGTCACAAGGGAAGCTCAAGCTCCTTAAAAATATAATCATTACAACTGCAGGTTTTCAAGTGCCTATTATGAACAAGGCACTGTAATTATTTCATTTAATGCTCACAGAAATCCCAAGTAGCAAGTACATTAATCATACCAGAAGTGGAGGTTCTGAGCTATTAAGTAGTTTTTCCAGTAGTCACACAATTATAAAGCAAAGGGCTGGAATTCAAACCCCTGATTTCAAAGCCCGTGCTCCTCATCATTCTCCTCAGGACTGCTGTTCCTAGATGCACAACCTGGGCAGTAGCACAGGGCCTGGTATCTAGAAGGGGCCCATGCTTAATGTTCTACAGTCACTGTCTTGAAATTCTTAAGTAGCTCTGCATTTTTATTCTGCATTGGGTCCCACAAATACTATATACATTTCTTGATACTCTAAATGAATACTATATGCAGGAGTTCAAAATTCTTCAACAGTTCTTCTTTAAAAGTTCCTACTCCCTACTTTACTGTGGGCTGTACTTAATGATTCACTTCTAATGAATGGGCAGAGGTGATGGTGTGTGTCTTTATGATCAATAATAAAAGGCACTGTGACTTCTGCCTGGTTCTCCAGTCACTTGCTCTGGGAGAAGACAGCTGCTGTGTTATGAGGACATTTAAGCAGCCCTCAGAGAGGCCCCTGTGGGGAGGAATCAAGGCCTTCTGCCAGCAGTCACGTGAGTGAGCTATCCTGGAAGCGTTCAGACAAGCATGGCGATGCCTGTGCCCCTCCATCCCCACCCCACCCACCCTGGCCCAGAGCTCAACAACAGCCTTAGGAGAAGCAGAACCATCCAGATTAGCCACTCCTTCATTCCTGACCCTCAGAGACTGCGTGAGATAAATTTGTGGTTTTAAGCTGGGATAACTGTTTATGCAGCTATAGATACATTATTGCAACCCCGCAACTCAAGAAATGGGAGGAATCTTTGATTAAAAGATGACTATAGGGCTTCCCCGGTGGTCCAGTGATTAAGAATCCACCTGCCAATGCAGGGGACACAGTTTTGATCCCTGGTCCTTGAAGATCCCACATGCCTTGGAGCAATTAAGCCCTTGAACCACAACTACTAAGCCCACGCTGCAACTGCTGAAGCCCAAGCCCCTGGAGCCCGTGCTCTGCACCAAGAGAACCACTGCAATGAGGAGCCCACTCACTGCAACGAAGGGCAGCCCTCACAGCTGGAGGAAGCCTGAGCACCTCTGCAGAGATCTAACACAACCAAAGTGAGCAGATAAGCAAGCAAACACACGAATAAAAATATTTTTAAGGTGAACACGTTCACACATCTGTGATGCCACACTAAAAGCTGCAGTTGTCGCTTCAGCAGATATAGGTGTCTTATTCTAGAGAACATAAGAGCAATACTCTTCAGTGAGTGTCAGAGGACTACTTTCTACGTGATCATTGTGTAAAGGGCTTCCTTTAAATTTAGGGGCACAGCTTTTGATGGTAACAGCTGACCTTCTGTCCTGATTGTTAATTCACACAATACCCAGCTCCTTTCTTCTGTAAGAGCTGGCTCCCTTCTGATTGAGAAAGCCTCTTGCCCTTGGTGTTTCTAGTTCAGCCACACCTCTGTAGCCTGGGGTTGTACCTCAAGGGACTCTCACAGCATTTCTTCCACCCACCTGGCATGGAGTTGGGTCCCCTGGGCTCACTCCTGGACAGCTGTCTGGCTTGCCTGCTGTCATTCAGCTCTGCATGGTCCAGCCCATGAAGTCAAGAGGGGATAAGCAGTCCCTAACTGCCCAGGCTGGCTCCATTTTACGACCCTGTACTTCAGGACCCAGCCACACTGGTTCATAGGAAGGTAACAGTGGTTCACCATGACAATAAGGGACCCGCCTGGAAAACAGATTCAACACTGGTCATGCATCAGAGTCCTAAGTGTGAAGTCCAAGTCTAGTTCAACGACCCAACATTTAAAATTTGATGTTGGAAGTCAAACCATGCAAAACCTAAGGGCTTGTCTGAACCAGAAGAGATGAAACAAGACTTCAACTCTATCTTTCTGCATGGTAGAGGAATCTTGTACAGAAAAAGCAAATTTGACTACTTTAACATGGAAAGTTAGAGGGACGTAGTGCCCTCTTTCAAAGCCACAAATGAAGTAAAAAGTAAAAAGTGTCTGGTATGTGGGCTAGCTTTGTTAAAATGTTGACCCCAGATCCTGCTCTTTACCCAATTTTATAAGACAACCAAGGGAAGATGATGGTGATATGGGGAGGAGGGACAGTGAGGGAAGAGAGGGACTTGTATGATAATCATTGCTTTACGGAACCAGTCATCAGCCATTCTTCTCAAGGAGTTCTATTCACTTTAAATTGTCTGACTATTCTGATGACAGATGCAACTAAGTAAACTAAAGCCTAAATGAGCATTTTTTAAAGAAAAAGCATGTGAGATTTATTTATTACTCCAACAAGTGCCCTGCCCCTTCTCTGCCCCCACAGTGGAATGACACACTTTGATTCCTATTTTTTTAACTGAGAGCTTGGAAGCTGAAGGTTGAGCCAGTCAGACCCTCAGATCAGAGGATGCAGTGGAGAGGGGGTGGGGAGGAGCTCCTGAGAGAGGCTGTCTTTGCTGTTTCTCATACCAGGCATGTTCTAACCTCTATATAGACGGGATCAGAGCCACATGAAGACTCGTGGCTACCTAAGGTGATTGGCTGGTCTATGGAGTTTTATTTGCTTGCTTGTTTTCCTCTCCACCTTTTAGGATGTCAGTTTGATAAAAGCAGTGTCTGTAATGCTCACAGTTGTATTTTCAGTTCCATGACACATGGCAGGCATCAATAGATGAATGAAAGAAGGAAGGAAGAAAGAAATTCACACCTAATGGAAGTAAATGAGACTCATTGATTCTGGTGTGTTCTAAATGACAACCCTGCAGACCCTTAACAACCAGTAACATTCTTCATCGTTTATTCATCAAACATTTAACCAGTACCTTCTTCATACCTTGAATGAAGTCTTTGCCTGCCGTTTTAGTACATTACATTTCTCATTTCACTCATTCAGAATCTTCTCTCCCAGAGCTGAAGCCTGAAGCAATCCCGGCCTCAATTCTAACACAAAGTTCCACAAGGATAGTATTTTTCAAAGTGTTTTTCCAAGAAGGGCTACACTTGCTTCACTATAGAAAGGACCACAGGGCAGCCAGCAGCTACGTTATGGCTGCATTAGTTTACAAATTCACTACATATATCACTTGAAAATTCTATTACTACATCAGGTAATAGTTTCACCAGATGGACTTAATTTACCTACTTAACCTGTTTTAGGTTATTATTATCAGGGTAATGTTGGCAAAAATAAGGCAAAATTCATATTCGAGGGGCCTGTTTGATTCTTCCCTTTCCTCATAATTTATTGATTTTCTTAGAGAAGAGTAACAGCTGATCAGTCATCCACTGTAGTGGCCTCTGCTGTTTGTTTAATTTTGGAAGTAAACTGAAAGAGACTTTTTAAAGAATAAATAAGCTAGGCACCATGCAGTTGTAATCGCAAAAGTGACTTTGGGGGGATCTTTTATGATGTATGTGGAAGAAAGACAGCATAATGCTCTCTAGACTCCCATTTTCTCTGTCACGTGGCCGATGTCACTATGAATGAAGAAAGTATGCACAGAATGTTCGAAAACGTTATTCTGAGGCATCTTCATCCTCTTCTTTAGTGGCTTCTCTCAACACTTGGTTCAACTGTCTCTTTCAGACAAATGGAAGATTCCTTTGGGACTCAGAAAATGTTTCCCATCCTAGTGCAGGTCTTTGTAGGACATTTAGAAAAGGGGGAGGGAAACAAAAATATTTTCCCAAGTCAGAAGACTTCTGGTCAATAGGAACAAATGTGGAATCTGGAGAGATTCCAATCAGCTTCCTTGAAGTAAAATCATCCCAAGGTTTTTCTTATTTTTAAAACATATCTTTCACTCATGCAGGCAATATGAACAAGTAACTGATAAATTTCATTCACATAAAACCTGGGTCATATGGGATAAAATATCTTCCTTGAGAATAAGCTGCTTTTTAAGAAAGCCTTAGTGCTCTCCACTCTCAGTTTACTCAGCATATTGATATCTCATGGCTTTCAGGTGATTAATTGTTTTTATATACACAGATGGGATATGAAGCATTGTTATTAATTGAATGTACTGAACATCTATTTCGATGTCTCTCTTTAAAAAAAAAAAATTACTGCTCAGGACACTCAGTTGAGTCTTGTAACCAACCTTTATTTGCATCCCTGAACAGGACTCTGCAGGGGAGAAGTCTTACCCTGGACCTCAGCAGGGGTAAAATCATGAATGAAGCAAGAATTTCTTTTGTTTGTTTTTCCAGAAGAGAAAAGAAACTGCAAAAATAAATTAAATTTTTTTTACTAAAGAGAAAGAAAAATAGATGGCTGCTTCTTTTCCTCACCTCCCATCTCCATACTTAAATGGAAGAACAGAGAGCCAGAAACCCTCCTGGGGTGCTCGACAAGATCTCAGAAATCAGAGTTCACAGCACTCTCCCTGAGCCTCAGTTTCCTCATCTGTTAAAGGAGATATAATGTCCCTCTCATAAAGGTTTAAACGCAGTGTGAGGCTCTAGGACAAAATCTGCCGCACAGTAAGTGCTCATTAAATTTTGTGCATGCATGCTAAGTTGCTTCAGCTGTGTCCAACTCTTTTCAACCCTATGGACTGTAAACCTACCAGGCTCTTCTGTCTGTGGTATTCTCCAGGCAAGAATACTGGAGTGGGTTGCCATGCCTTCCTCCAGGGGATCTTCCTGACCCAGGGATCAAACCCGTGCCTCTTGTTTTCTGTGCTGGCAGGTGGGTTCTTTACCACCGTGCCACCTGGAAAGCCCCATTAAATGTTAGCTTGCATTAAAGTGGAAATGGTCCTGTATTATATTGATTATAAGAGTTGATGATTTGCAGTTAAGAGTTTGTTCTAAAAATCTGCAGAAGGATATAGGACTCTTAGGGAAAGCAATAGAAACCTGGTATTTTGTATAGCTATTTTACCCTCCAGCAAATGCATATGGATTGTTTACTATTTATGGGCTACTCTGCTAGAAGAGAGAGAGGTTGGATGAGAGAGGTCAGGACCCAGGACTTGCTGTCTAGGTGTTCACAGGCCAGTGAGGAAAGCATTCCTAAGTTGATAACTATAATGCAACTTGCAAGTTTTGCAATAAAAATAATTATACCTATTAGTTATTGACTGTGTTTTGGGGTGGGTCAGCATGTTGCAAATATTGTCCTACTTGTCTCTTACCACAACCCTATGAAGTATTATTATTCCCATTTTACAAATGAGAACTCAGATTCAGAGAGGCTAAATACTTTGTCCAAGGTCACACAGCTAGCAAATGGTAAGTCTGGAATTTGAACATGGGATGTTTAAATCCAAAATCTATTTTTTTAAACCACAACAGTATGCTGCCTTCCTAAGATACAGTATAGAGATAATAGTATCTGTTATCTTTTATTAAAGTAATTAATATATTATTAAATATAAATAGTAAAATTATATTTGAGAGGAAGGAGAGACTAGCTGGCTAACTGCTGGAAGAAAACAGGAGCACTTCAGTGAGGAGAGGATATTTGAGTTAATCAGCAGAATCATTTTCAAGGATCCATCATGGATACAATTCAAATGTATGTTTAATTTGGTTTCCCATCCCACTCAGCTACCAGAAACCTAATTTTCAACTTTTTCTAGTCTGCAATACATTTACAAATTTCTTTCATCATTGTATTGTTTACTGAATACATAGTCCTTGAAACCCTGGAATACTCCTATCTCCTTTTTAGGAGAAAACAAAAATCACACACACACAACCTAGTATATCAGGGTTTTCTTTAAATAACAAACTCCAGTAGATCATGATACATTTTTAAATGCATAAGTAGTGATATATGTCAAAATGTCAGCATTGACTACTTCTAATTTTACAGGTACTGAGTTTGTGGGTACAATTTCTTTGCTTCTAAATGTTGCAAGTTTTCTCAAAGAGATTATTTGTCACTTTGATGATGAATTTAAAATGACAGGCAACGAAACCTCCTAGCTGTTGTCCTAAAGTCAATGCACATTTAGCTCCCTCGTCTACATCCCAACTACATTTCCGATAACAAGTTCCTTAGGGACAAGGCCTGCATCCCTAGGAAGAAGTCCAAGTGGGCTTTGTGTATGATGGACCTTGGCAAATATCTGTTATCTCTCAAAGTGAAAAATGAATACTGGGAGAACTTTCGCAACTTACAAATGAAGTCAGAGCTGAGAGACTCTTGAAATGAGACTCTGGCAAACCAGCATGTAAACAAAACCACCATGCACCCCTGTTCCATAGATTTTCTCTACAAAATGGGGCCTGTTGTGTACAAGATGTTGAGCGGGAAGAAAAGAGGGTAGGAAGGGGCCCCTCTCAAGCTTTGAAAATCTTGCAGTTCAGCTGTGGAGACTGGACATGAAAGCAGGAAAAGATCACTAGCAAACTGTGTGTAGAACATGCTTCTCTGCTTGCAGATTCAAGTGTGCAAAGAGTGTTTTATTTCTCAATGACAGAAAAGGCTTGTGGTTATTGTTTAGAGTCGCTAACATAGAAGCTAGTGAATGTCTACAGCTGACGTCAGGTTCAAATTCTTCCAAGAGGCCAAACTGTAGTGTTAGTCAATAAAAGAACTTCTCTCTTCATCAACGTGATCAGCTCTCATTTTGAGGGGACCCAAATGATAGGAGGAAGAATGGGGAACAGGCAGGTGCCCAGGCTGACATCCCCTGATATCTACTGTATTATCTGGCTCTCGGGGCTCGGGCTGCCAGATGGCTACTTGGATGGACCTTGTTCCTCTCCAAAGGGCCCCTTAGGGTCAGTGACTGTCTTCGCTACATAAGCTCTCCTTGAGGACCCTGCATGTTGGGGTGTGTGTGTGGAAGGGGGGCTCTGGGGGGCTGTCCAAGGGCCTTCAGCAGTTCTATGCTCCTCATTAGCATACTAGACTCATTCCCTACAGCTGCATCAGGTTGTGTCGGGATGCTCTGTGAGGCAGGGCCTCAGGCCTCTGAACTGAGACAAAATCCACAGCCTATTCTGACACCCTGAAGCTTCCTTAAGCTTAACCTGCAGCCAGGAGCGGGTCTCTCTGTGCACCTGGAGTTTCTGCTGTCTCCTCTCCAGCAGCCAGATGGGGGGTGGGAACGAGATGTCTTTTTTTTTTTTTTCCCCTAAGAACAAATTAGCAGCTCACGGACTGTTTCCCCTCTGACACTCAGTGATGCTTATCACTCTTGACCCACCAAACAATCTTTTGGGGTGGAAAATCTTGTTCCTGCATCATTCTCTCAGATCCATTAACTTGTTCCCTACAGGGTTTGTACATTTGGCCTCGAGTCAGGAAAACACTTCTTTTTCCTCTGAGTCAGGGGATGGCTTGTCCTCTGGCTGTAAAATGGGAGCAGAGCTGGAGGGTGACAAGAAAATATGTGAGCAAAATCCTCAGATAGTAGGTCAGAGTATCTTGCTACCAACTATTCAAATGCTGGCTCAAGAAAATAAGGGAAGAGATGGGCCAGTCTAGACCTCTGACATACCTTGGGCTTGGAGTGGCACTCCTCTTTACCCAGCCATGTCGTCAGTACTCAGGGGTTGTTTTACACATGTCTGCTCTTGGTGGACAGGCACGTAGGTTGCTAAGCTTTCCACGATGGTCAGGTAGGAGGAGAGACAGAATAAAATAAAGCCTTCTGTGGTGACAGGAAAGGGCCCATCTTAGCCTGTCATAACCCTCATTCTACAGGAGAAGTGCATAACCCTCATTCTAAAGGAGAAATGCCAGGGGAGACTTCCGGGTATCAAGTCTCTCTGTTGTGTTACCTCCTATCGTATATTGCTGTTCTCTTCCTGTTTGTCTTCTCTGCCGTCAGTCATGTCTGTTGGTGACATTTACCCATCATGATATACATGCAAGGTCACAAAGGTATAAAGTATAAGAAGCACAGTTTATAAATATTGTTGTTCTTAGCAAGCCCAATCTATGCCTTTGAGCAAGTCACTTAGCCTCTTTATTCATCCACTCATTTAACAAATATTTTTAAGCACCTCCTATATCCTTGGCACAGAGCTCGTTATTACAACTGGACAAGAAGGGAAGCAGGCGTAGTTGTTACTCTCGTGGGGCCTGCCATTTGTGGGAGAGACACAAAAATAATTCTTAAAGATCACACAAACATAGATAACTTGTAATAATTGCTATGAAGGGAAAGTTCACATAACTCAATTGAGGTCAAAGGAAATCTTTGAGGTGGTGACATTAAGCTGATACCCAAGTATGAAAGGTTGAGGAGGGTATACTTGATAGAGCTTTTGAGGGCTGAGTGAGGGCATAACATTTCAGATCAAGGAAACAGCATTTTCCAAAGCCCGGTGGCAGAAGGCCAGAGTGGCTGGAAAGAGGTGAAGCTGGAAGCGTGAGCAGGGCCTCACAGGCCATGTTAAGAATGTTAAGTCTTTTTCCTAAGAGCCACCGAAGTGAAAGTGTTAGTTGCTCTTGAAAGTGTGAGTTGTGTCCAGCTCTTTGCGACCCCGTGGACTCTAGACCACCAGGCTCCTCCGTCCATGGGATTTTCCAGGCAGGAATACTGGAGTGGGTAACCATTTCCTTCTCCAAGGGATCTTCCCAAGCCAGGGATCAAACCCAGGTCTCCCATATTGCAGGCAGATTCTTTACCATCTGAGCCACAACGGAAACCCCAAAGGTCATAAATGACACATTCGAATGTGCATTTTAAAAAGATCACTCTGGTTGCTATGACAACATGGTTTGTTCACCCCAGCCATCAATTCTTAGAGCCACATTAACAGTTCAGAGCAGTAATGCAGAAATTTTCATCTCTGGCCACAACTTCCTCTTCTCCTAGTGTTATAGCAGGCACCTCAGGGCACCTGTTCTTTTATTTCATGGAGCCCTCCAGTGGCTCTCTCACCCTCCTGTCTCCAAACTCACCCATCCTCTCTCCTTCTCTCTCCTCCCTATCTAGCTGAAGGGGAGCAGAACCTGCCACCCCCAAATATGCCACATTGACATACTGATTATTTTGAGCCCAAGGCACTTAAGAAACAGCAGATGCAGGATGGGCTCTCTGCGCTCCCACTTTGTATCTAAAAGCAGGACATGAATTTCCAGTGCCCTCACTGTACCATGAAGAGGGGAACAGTCTTATCACAGGAAACGAGATGAATCCGTACAAACAGACCTACTAAAATAGCCTGCATCTTGTATCAATTCCCTCCCATTTATTTCCTAATCATTTGCCCTCAGTCTCCTGCTCCTCACCCCAACCCTTCTTCCCTTGCCTTGTTACATCTGCACAATGCATTGTTCTTTATTGATATGGTACATAAGTATCTGCTTCTTGGGGTCTTCAGTTCTTTTCTAGGAAGGCTCCTGTGTCACATGAAGATAGCACCACCAGATAAACCTGTATGCTCTTTTCCCTTAATCTGTCTTTTGTAAGCTTAATTCTCAGGCCCAGCCACAGGATCTAAAAGGGCCGAGGAAAAGTCTTTCATCCCTTACAGAGCTAAGATTCAGTGCTCCATCATTTAAACCACTCTCTTAATATCGAAAATTACCTTGTCCAAGTCTTTCTTGTACAACATCTGCCCAGCAGAACCCGATGCATAGCAGGAGTTTGCACACAGCAGATACAGAATAAAAATGTGCAAGTGAGCGATCCCAGCTGTTCACTGTCTTGAGTAACTCTGCATCATGAACATAACTTGCAGAAAATCACATACCTTCTCCTACCTGTGTCACTATGAGTCAGTGGTCACCAGCCTCGTTCAGGTCTTCATCTTGCTTGGTTAGCACTTTGACTGCGTCATGTCTTCCCTCTGAATTCACATTGTCGTCACTCACTGTCAGCGGGTGATGCCCTCTATACCTAAGAGGCAATCACAGACATTGCACAGGAAAGACACCGCCTAGTCTACAAGCATTCCTGAGTTTGCCTCACCTTGACCTTTTCACAGGGAGGCCATCCCCCTTCTTGTGTGCTCACTCCTATCCCCTGCAGCCTTCTTAGGAACCTTTCCCTTGCTGAGATTTTCAACATCTCTCTCATTCTACTGGATTTGTTGTATCAGCATTTAAAACTGTTCATGTTTCTCCCCTTTGAAAAAGCCCTCCTTCTACCTTCCCTTCTCTTCCCAACCAAATTTCTAGAAAATATTTTTCTTACCAAGGTTGTTGTCCCAGAGTCATACCCCTCCCCTCCCTGAAATGGAAACCGATTACTCTCATCTAAGTTTCAGAAGGAAGCTGCAAAGAGAAAAAAAAAACAAACAAGACTAGTTGGAACCAAGTAGGCCCAAGATGGTGCAAGATTTGACTTCCCATAATCTTAGGCCTTATTACACACTCTTTGTAATACATTAGCATGCTCAATGACACAACCATCAGCACTGTGCTCATTGATGATTGCCATGACAACAACTGGATAAGTCCCTAAGAGGACCGAAAAGAAAGCTATGTCAGTTCCAGGTCTAAACTACACCCCTATTCTTAGATAAGTCATAAACAGCCTACTTTTCAATTCCTTCCCTTTTCTTTCATCTCTCCTATATATTTGGTGTCTCTGCCAAAATTGTGATCTAGGTTCCAGCTTTCCCATTCTTTGGCCGTTGAATAAAGCTTGTGCTATTCCAGCCTCAGCTTATTCCATTATTGGCCGTGCAAATCTGACTGGAAAAAGAACCTCCCTGGCCAAGACATGTGGTCTTCCCTAGACTAGGCCCCTGGTGTGGGCCCAGTCAACCAACTGGGTTACATCTTTAGCATAATCATTGTTGACAGAAAGATGCACAATGTGAAGGTTGCTAGTTGAGTTTTATTGGGGCAAAATGAGGACCACAGTCCAGGAGACAGCACCTCAGATAGCTCTTAGAGACTGCTCCAAACAGGCAGCAGGGGAAGGTCAATATATAAGATTTCGGTGAAGGAGGAGTTCAGTGCAATCAAGCACTTCTTTTACGAAAGTTTTCTGCTCATCAGGAGGAGCTGATGTTGCCGTGAAGGGATTTAGTGCTTTTCTAGATATGAGGAGATGTGCAAGGATTGGGGTCATGAAGTCAGTTCCTGAAAATATGTAACTATACAAAGACCTGTTCTGCCGGATTCCCTGGAGCATGGAGTGCCTCCCTGTCCACGCTGAATTCCCCTCAGGGCGTGTTGAAGGCAGGCAGCTGCAGCAGCACAGACGGATGGCAAATGCTCTGAGAGTTGTTCAGTTGCTGGCAAATGCTCTTGGCAAGTGCCAACATGTAGATGATGTCATCACCATTTGCTTACCTCACATTCAACTTTTCAACTCCCTGCAATCTGGCCTCAGCCTTCAGGGTACCATAGAAACTCAGCCCACCAAGGTCACCAATGACCTTCTTGTCCCCAGATAGGACACACTGAGTTCTCTGCTTGCCTGTCTTCTTAATAGCTCTCAATGCTAATGACACCTTCCTCTTTCATAATCATTTCTCGGGGGAGGGGAACTGGGCTTTCTGGTTTTCCTTCGATACCTCTAACTGTTCCTTCTCTGGTTTCATTATTGACTGTTGATATCTAATCTCTGCCAACTTGGTGACGGTAGGGTTCCCTAGCATTCTGTCTCTGGACATCTTCCCTTCTCCCACTTCACTTTCTCCTTACAAGGTCTCCCTGTGGTTTCCACTTAAATCTGTGGCTGCTAACACTTGAATCTATATGAACAACCACAGTCTTTCTTTTGAGCTCCTCACATTTAAGTGCTTTCTAAACAGCTCCTCTTGAATATTTGTCCAGTGCTTCAAACTCAAAATACCCTGAAAGGAACATAGGAGCTTTCCTCCAAAACCGCTCCTTCTGGAATGTTCTCTACCTTGGCAAATGGCATTACCATCAATCCTCCTGTTTAAGGGAGAAGTCTTGACTCCTCCCTCTCACACACCTAACCAATAAATTCACACTTCCTGCCACACTAGGCCAGGTTGCCATCACTATTTGACTAAAACAGCATCAGAATTTCCCCAATGATCTCTCCCCCTCACCTCCTCAAACTCCTCAGACTCCCTCACCTCCTCGAACTGACCTCCCCATTTCAGTCATACGACCTTTTAAAAACTGCACATCTGATGTCACTTTTCTATTTAAAATCTTTTAATACTTCTTACTGCCCAATAGGCAGCTTCTCCAGCTTCCTTTTCCCCATCTACTCTTCCTACCCTTTGACTAAACTGGGATTTTCTCAGTTGTGTGAATTGAGCAGGCTCTTTCCCACTTAGGAACCCATACAAATGTCATGTTTTTCACCTGGAATGCTTAGCCACCATCCTTTTGCTAACACTGTCATTTCCACTTTCATGCCTTCCTTGACACCCCCAACCCCGACTAGGTTAGATGCACCTGTTTTACATTCCTATAAGACTTGGTTCTTTGCACCTTTGTAATTGTCTACTTTTATGTCATCATCTATTTAATTTATCTTGCTGGCTGGACTACAGCCTTCATGAGGCTGAGGGAATTACCTGCTTTGTCCATATTAGCAGCAGCACCACCTAGAGAAGAGACTGGAGCATTGCAGATGCTAAATCATATTTCTTCTCCTAATGACCAGCTTACATCTAGTTAATAGTAGTAACTTTACGTTAATACTTAAAACCGAAGCTCAGGAACTTCTGTGGAAGTCTAGTGCTTCCATTACAGGAGGTATGGGTTCAAGCCCTGGTAGTGTGCTAAGATCTTACATGCTGTGTGGCCCAAGAAAATAAAAGTAAAACTGAAACTCAAGTTCATCTCCTTTGTGCCCTATTCTGAGCCAAGTAAAATGCTAATTGCATTTGAGTGTTCCAGGTAGCACTAGTGGTAAAGAACCCATCTGTCGGTACAGGAGATGCAGGAGACGTGGGTTCCATGCCTGGGTCAGGAAGATCCCCTGAAGGAGGACATGGCAACCCACTCCAGTATTCTTGCCTGAAGAATCCCATGGACAGAGGAGCCTGGCGGGCTACAGTCCATAGGGTCACAAAGAGTTGGACTTGACTGAAATGACTTAGCACACACACACATTCATCTATGGAAAGGTCAACTATTGATTCTATTGCATAGAGGATTCATGCAGAACTTCTGTGAGCGGAGCACTGTTACAATAGGTGGTGCAAGATGCGGTAGGCTCAAGGATTGTCCGCATTTCACAGATGAGAACCCTGGAGCACAGAAAGGTTAAATAACTTGCCCAAGCTCATGCAACTAGTAGCTGGTAGGGCTGGGATTTGAAGAATCCTGAATCTGAATTTGGATTTGAAACAGACCAGCATCTATCCACTACACCACAGAGACTGTGCCTCTGAGATCTTTCCTCTTATAGCGAAATAGGCAGAGTGCACTGGTGGGTATCAGACAGCTCCTCAGCTCCCTCTGGATGCAGAACTGGAGCCTAGGAAACTGAGGACCAGTACTTGAATCTCTTGTTAACGGTGCTGACGGCAGGATCAGGGGTGTTCCCACCCATGCCCCTCATTTAGAGGCACTAGTGCCACCTGGTGGACATAGTTTGAATGCCATCTTGGATCCTCCACTTAATATTTATTGCTAACCCATATTCATGTGGGTTTTAGGAACTTGTTAATAATAGATTGTTATACAATGACATACTTAGGCACTGTGCTGTGCCCTTCAGGGATGAATTCTTCCTTTTGTCTTTTTAAAATTTCATTTAATTTTTTTTTACTCTAATTGAAGTGTGATAAACGCAAATAGAAAAACTTTTTTGGTCATTGTCGTTCGGTGTCTTTTTTCCTTTTCCATAATAAGAAAGGCAAAATTTATATGCAAGAAGACTTAAATTCTGCACCTCGGTTTCTTTATTTTAAAATGGTAATAATAGTAGCATTTACCTCAGAGGACTGTAATGAGAATGAAATAAATTAATCTGTATAAAATGATAGAACAGCACCCAGCACACAATAAACATGCAGTAAGTGTTAGCTATCTATTATTTAACTATTGTACAAGGAAATTGGATACTTTTCTCTTCCAGAGGATTAAGACAAAGATAAACATTTCAATTTCTGGCATGCTCCAGAGTCATTCCTTTTGAAAACAAAGATAGTATGAGAAAGAAGCTTAACTAGGCATAAAATTATGGATTAGTAAGTTTTAATTCATTCTATATTTATTCCCAGAGTCTGAAATGCTGGGAAGCAATGGTGAGAGATAAGAGTCTTTGACCCCAAAGAAGGCATAGTCTAGGGACAGAAGGAGAGTGTTGACTGAGCAAATAAACCAGGAGTGATGAGTGCTGTCAGGAGAATACAGAGGCCCTGCAAACACATAGAGGAGGTAACTAATGCAGTTTTTAATTAATGTATAATTGACATGCAATATTGTATTAGTTTCAGTTGTACCACTTAGTGAACTGATATTTTTATACATTGTGAAATGATCACCATGATAAGTCTAGTTACCAGTTGTCATCATACAGTTACTCCAATATTATTGACTATCTTTCCTTTGCTGTACATTACATCTCCATGACTTATTTTGTAACTGGAAGTTTGTACCCTTTAATCCTTCTCCCCTTTTTTCCCCCTCCCCTGACCGCTCTCCCCCTTTCTGGCAACCACCAAATTGTTCTTTCTTTCTTTCTTTCTCTGGCCACACTGGGCAGCATGCATGATGTTAGTTCCCTGACCAGGGTTCAAACCCATGCTCCCTGCATTGGCAGTCTTAGCCACTGGACTCTCAGGGAAGTCCCCAGATTGTTCTTTGTATCTTTGAGTCTGTTTCTCTTTTGTTGTCTTCTTTCACTGCTTTCTAGATTCTACATATAAGTGAATCATGCGGTATTTGTCTTTATCTGAATTATTTCATTTCATGTAATACCCTCTAGGTCCATCCATGTGGTAGCAAATGGTAAGCTTTTATTCTTATTTTTCCACTCAGTGATATTCCATTGTGACATATCTGAAAATAGTCATCTATCCTTCTTAGCCATTCATCTATTGCTGAGCACGTTTGTTGCTCTGTATCTTGGCTATTGTAAATAATGCTGCAATGAATACTGGGGTGTACATATCTTTTTGAATTAGTGTTTTCTTTTTCTTTGGATAAATACCTGGAAGTGAAATTGCTGGTTTGTATCATGGTTCTATTTTTAATTTTTGAGGAAACTTGGTGCTGTTTCTGTAGCAGATATACCAATTTACATTCCCACCAACAATGCACAGCAGTTCCCTTTTCTCCACATGGATTTTGCCAACATTTATTATTTGGGTTTTTTATTTTTTACTAGGCCTCTGGTTTGTGGGATCTTAAATTAGGAGACCAGAGATTGAACCTGGGGCATAAAAGTCAAGTGCCAAGTCCTAACCACTGGACTGCCAGGGAACTTCTTATTTGCTGTTTTGTTGATGGTAGCCACTCTGACGATGTCAATCAGCCATTTCTGAGCTGATATCTCACTGTGGCTTTGATTTGCATTTCCCTGATGGTTAATGGTGTTGAGCACCTTTTTATGTGCACGTTGGCCTCAGTATGTCTTCTTTGGAAAAATGTCTACTCCGGTCCTCTGCCCATTTTTTTAATAGGGTTATTTGCCTTAAAAAAAAATTTGAATTGTATGCATTTCTTTTGCATTTTGGGCATTAGCCCTTTATCAATTGTACCATCTGCAAATATCGTCTCCCATTCAGTAGGTTGTCTTTATGTTTGGTTGATGGCTCCTCCAACTGCGCAAAAACTTTAGTATAGTTCTATTTATTTTTACTTTTGTTTTCCTTGCCTGAGAAGAACTATTGAGAAAAATACTCCTAAGACTGATATCAAAGAACATACTGTCTATATTTTCTCCTAGAAAAATACATGGTTTCTGGTCTCACATTTAAGTCTTTAACCCATTTTGAGTTTATTTTTGTATATGGTATAAAAAAAGTGGTGGTCTAGTTGCATTCTTTTGGATGTAGCTATCCAGCTTTCCCAACACCATTTATTGAAGAAACGCTCATTACCACTGTTTATTCTTGCTTCCTTTGTCATAGATTAATTATTATATAAGCATGGGTTTATTTCTGGGCTTTCTATTCTGTTCCATAGATTTAGGTGTCTGTTTCTGTGCCAGAATTATACTATTTTGATTACTATAACAGCTTGAAATCAAGGAGTATTATGCTTCTAGCTTTGTTTTTCTTTCTCAAGATTACTTGGCTATTAGGGATTTTTTGCGGTTCCATACAAATTTTAGAATTATTTTGTTCTAGTTCTGAGATAATACCATGGATATTTTGATAAGAATTATATTGAATCTGTTGGAGAAGGCAATGGCACCCCACTCCAGTACTCTTGCCTGGAAAATCCCATGGACGGAGGAGCCTGGTAAGCTGCGGTCCATGGGGTCGCTAAGAGTCGGACATGACTGAGCAACTTCACTTTCACTTTTCACTTTCATGCATTGGAGAAGGAAATGGCAACCCACTCCAGTATTCTTGCCTGGAGAATCCCAGGGACAGGGAAGCCTGGTGGGCTGCTGTCTATGGGATCACACAGAGTCAGACACCCCTGAAGTGACTTAGCAGCAGCATATTGAATCTGTAGATTGCTTTGGGTAGTATGGACATTTTAACAATATTAATTCTTCTACTCCGTGAGCATAGTATATCTTTCCCTTTATTTGTTTTACCAAATTAAGTAAAGTGGCAAGATTTATACTATACAGAAATCTATTGTATTTCAATATATTAATAATGAACTATCAGAAAGGGAAATTAAGAAACTAATTCTAATGGAGCTTTATGAGATTGCAATTGGAGAGATGGAGAGATGGACTTTGTCTCTGGCAGGCCCATGGACACCCCTCTTCTCCTGGAAGCATTTTCCTCTTTCAGATAACTTCCTTCACCACTTTAAAAGCCCCCTCTTTTTTCAGGTAATTGCAACAAATCTATGTTAATATGTGAACAATCACATTTTAAGCTGTTATCTAAGAACATATCTCTTCCAAGGGATACTGTATTTTAAGAAAGATCCCTAGATCTCACAGTTCATCTCCCAGTTCAAGAGACCACCAAATATCCTTTTCGACCTGAAGATTCTTAGTTCAGCTTAGTTAAACAACACAATCCAGAGAATTGTGGCCAAATGATCATTAGAAAAAAAAAACCTAACATCAATATTTTGTGTTCTAATAGGTGTAAAACTGCTTTTAAAGAAGAGAAAAGCCCTATGCAAATGTAGGATTTTATTACCCTCTCTGTATGCATACTCACTCCTTCATGCCACGGGTATTGAAAGATTCTATTTGGGGCCGTGTTTATGGCCTTGGCTCTAGATATCATGGTCATAATAGCTGTCAATAAATGAGCTGCATGCACCAGGGTTGCTTGTATGAGATAAATACTGCCTGACTCTGAAAAGAAAGTCTTTATCTCTCTGGATAAAACATTGCGTTGAAAGACTTTAATTACATCTGCATTACTCTTCAATGCCAAATAATATCACAACTCATAAACAGCCTTTTGTTCTTCCGATTTAAACATAAAATTGTATTTTGTCATTTTTGTCAGCTTATCTCTCTGCTTCCTGTCTCATCCTTCCCCTCCCCACCATCAATCATCAGGAGGTAAAAAATAAAAATAAAGAGAACTTCACCTTTTCAAAGAGTACCGCTCCAGAGTAGAGGTACATAGACAAACAAAATTAATGACTTGAGTGAAGAGTGATGCAGAAAGAATGTATGTCAATCCATCAAGGTGACCACGAAGTTCTGAATGTGTCATATCCTGTTAGAGTTAAGTCACAGGTCCTCTTCTAGCATCAGAGAGTAGATTCTAAGATCTTGCCTCTCCAGATCCCCAAAGCACAGAATTCTTTTCTCCACTAGGCTTCCCACCTCACATTAGTCAGATTTCCACCGGGGAAGACAAAACAACAGAGCTGCTCCCCGTGGGATCCCCATTCATGCCCTCCTTCCTTTCCCCAGACTGTTCAGTTTTTTTGGAGATAAATAATATCTCCTCCTCAGAATAAAACTGGGAAACGTGTTGTAACCTACTTGATATTTTCTCATTTTGCCCAGCCCATTAGGAAAGTAATACAGTATTAGCAGGGTGCCTAGGGCAGAACTTTTTCATAACAGACACTAACTAAATATTAGTTTAATTGAACTAAATAGTCTAAGAGGCCACAGCCCAGCAGAGGCATGAGGAACCACAGGGCGCTTTTTGAATTCTACCGGTAGTGAAAATGGCTAATTTATCCAAGACTTTGTGCCTCTGGACTTCCCTGGTGGCTCAGACCGTAGAGCATCTGTCTACAGTGTGGGAGACCTGGGTTCGATCCCTGGGTTGGGAAGATCTGCTGGAGAAGGAAATGACAATCCACTCCAGTACTATTGCCTGGAAAATCGCATGGACAGAGGAGCCTGATAGGTTACAGCCCATGGGGTCACAAAGAGTCAGACATGACTGAGCGACTTCACTTTCACTTTCTTTCACTTTGTGCCTCTAATAACTGGCTTTCCTAGACTATCAAACAGTTTGTTGAGCAACCAATCTGGCTCAAATTAAGGAAACTGTTCAACTAAAAGACTAGAAAGATAGAGGGGTTATTGTCTCTCAAAAGAGGACTTAAGTCACTGTATTTCACCTATGTTTTTCACAAGTGATCACTTTGTATTTTCTTACAAAACTCCTGCTGTGTGGTTGTTCTCTGATCCAATGTGTTGAAGCAGTTTCCAAGTCTAACTGGCGTAGCATGATGGCCTCCTGGCTGGAGAATGCTTCTTCCAAACCACCCTGCTTTGCTCACATGGCTCAATCCAGGTCAGCAGGAGGCCTTGGGGAGCATCCAGGCTCCCCTTCCAGTGAATGGCTGTTTCCAGCCAACCACAAATTACAAGTTAATTGCTCTAGTCTCAATAAAATTGGCTAATTCAACCTCTTATTTTAAAGTTTAAAATCTCCTTAGCGTACACAGTCTTAAATTAACCACAATTTGTGAATATCGCCCAAATTGTTGGGTCTTTCCAAAGTCATTCTGAAAACAATAGTGATGTTGTATACACACATTACAAAAAGATGACATTTTTGTTTTAAAAAATGTGGGGAAAATCTGGGTGTGGTGAATTAAAAAGTAAATTCAAGACATTATGGCCTAAAGAGGAGGACTTGTTTTGGAGTTAAAAATGATTGTTCAGCTTCCTAGTAGAATCATAAAGTACTATACCTTAAACGTCATTCAAAAAAATACCTGGCTTTTATTTACTTAACTTTAAAAGTCATAGAACAGACCTTTTAGGAAGGAGACATATGGGTTTGTTTTCCCCTGTTCCCTGGAAACCCAGGGAACCATTAGCTCATCAAGGGTCAAAATTCAAAATGTATCAATAAACTAAACAAAGATTTTTAGTGTTAGAAACATCACAGACAGCAAATTTCTTAAGAAGCTCATATTATATATTTCTTTAAATGGTCCCTTAATTTCAGCAACTCTGCCTTTGAAATTGTTCATAATGATCCTCTCCTCTCTGTATTGCCTTAATCCAGGTTCTCATCAACTTTTCCTTGATTATGACAATAACCTCTAAAAGGCTTGTTCCTGCATTAATCTTTCTTGTACAAGGATATCACAAGTCAAAATCTAAAGTGCAAAACCAAAGAAAGCTAAAAAAGAATGAATGTATGCTTATGTATAACTGAATCACTTTGCTGTACACCTGGAACAAACAACATTGTAAATCAACTATACTGTAATAAAATAAAAACAAACAAATAAAAAAAACAAGCAAAGCTAAGTAATACATTGTTTAGGGATCTCTTCATAGGAGGGGAAGAAATTCTTTAATAAAAACAAGGGAATAATGAACACAAAGTATAGCATAGTGGTAATCTCTTAAAAGAGTCAAGGAAATGACACAGGAAAAAAGTACACAAGTAGAATAATGAAGGTGGAAATGTTTTAGTTCTTAAGTAGAATGAAAATGTTTTACTTCTTTTATTGTATAAAGAGTTCACAAGTGGCCATTCTGTTATTCTGACTCATACATGTGATATATTCTTTTCAATCAAATATTGCATAATAAACTATTTTAAATGAGGTAAGTTAGAGCTGATTTAAAGGAAAAGTGTTAGGTAACATTGGTACAGGTATTGTAAATTATATAAGGTGATAATGTGACAGTGGTTAAAAAAAAAGACCAAAATTTAGGAAACATGGGCCTATGGAAACAAATCCATGTTTCTTAGCAGATCATAAAAAGGTCAGTCTGGTTCAGGAGTACTTTTCCAACAATTTCCTCTCACTGTCTCTCTTCCAATCACACCAAACAAACCACACTCTTTCATGTTTCTGGGCTCTTGCACTTCTTCTGCCACATCCTTCTGCTGAACTCTTCACTTACTCTTGCTTGATGACCTCCTACTCATTCTAGAAGGCCCAGCTCAGATGCTACCTTCCCCAGTATCAAGACACCACACTACTGCCCTCAGGCAGAATTAATTCCTCTTTACATTGCCAGAGTTCTGGATCTGTTGTTATTGTTGAGTCTCTGAGTCATATCTGACTCTTGTGCGACGCCATGGGCTTCTCTGTCCATGGGATTTTCCAAGGAAGAATACCTGAGTGGATTGTCATTTCCTTCTCCAGGGGATCTTTCAGACCTAGGGATCGAACCCTGTTTCTCTTGCATTACAGGTGGGTTCTTTACCACTGAGCCACCAGGGAAGACCACCCTGTTACCCATCCTCTATTATTGCACTCATGAATGGTATGCTTGTTTGTTGCTTATCAATCTCTCCATCTAGATAAGTTCCTTGAGGCCAAAACAGACTAAACTTTGCACCTTCATTACCCAGAGCTGTGCACAGCATTCAGGTGTTACTCCATAAATAATTGAGGACAGCTCTCAATAAAGAGCCAGAAGTATACCAGTAAGCCTTCCCCTGCTTAGCTGCACTGTGACTTCCAGCTCACTTAGACTCTCAAAGAATATAACCATGTGAAGATGAATTTGGCAGTCAAAGGCTGGTTAAAGACAAATAAGCCAACACATTGAGAAAAGAGAAGTTTACAGAGGCAAAAAGCCACGGAACCCAGAGTGTTCTCAAAGCAGGAAGCTGCACTAGAGTGGTGCTGAAATCCTGTCATCCAAACACACACCACTGCTCTCCATGGGCAGGCACACATCCGGAAATGACTGGGACCTTCTGTCATTAGCTCACAGAAGCTTCCAGGGCTTCAGAGATTTAGGGAGATTGACAATGGGCTAGGGAACTGGCAGAAGAATATAATAGATGAACAGGAGAAGAAACTCTGACTTACCACCAATTCAGTGACCATCCACTTTCCATGGCAACTTGGAATGAAGAGAAGTTGGCGTGAGCTGTGCCACATCAGGACCACTGATCTCTGAAGCAGGCGTTCAGAGAACAGTGATGCCTGCATTGTGTGATTGCAATGGATAGAGCTGGGTGTAGGTAAAAACAGTGGATTAAGGGCAGCTTGTCTCGAAAGCCCTTCCACTTACCTTCACCATTCATTCAACAGTGATACACTGAGCAGTTATTTGACAAACACGATACAAAGTGACATGAGATCTCAAAGATTATTAAGATTTAATTTTTCCCTCAGTGAACTCACTGGAGGGCAAATGTGACATCTGTACAAATAATTACAATTTAATTTAGAATTTAGAATTGTCCTGCTGAAGTGTAAACCAAAAAATGTGGAAACACAGAGGAGAAGAAGCTAAGTCTGAATTTAAAGATATTGACAAGGAAGGAATAACTAAAGGAGGTGACTTATCGTTCAAATATTGAAGGAGGAATGGAATTTTAACAGATATAGACAGGAGTGAGATGTTCAAGAAAGAAGGAAAATATGAGTGTGGAGTAAATTCTGAGAATCTAATACTTGGAACATTGTTTTCATTCTGAAAGAATTAGTCCAGAAATCTTTGAGACTCTCCCAAATAGCAAATACTCCTTAAGGCATATAATACTTCTTCATAATACTTAAGAGAATTAGGTCACAACAGAGAAAAAGAAAAGGCATATATCAGACCAACAATTGAGCACAAGAGCAAAAATTATATATTGCTAAATAGTATGAGTTTTCAACATTGAATGGAATAATAGATGATGCAAATGTGGAATTAATTTTTTCAGTTTATTTCAAAAAGGGCCTCAGGGGTGTGGGATTGTTCTAATCATAATTCATGGTTTATGGTACTACTCTTCCTTGGTTAATACATGAAAACCCTTATTAATTGTGTGCTTGTTAGTTGGACGGTTATTTTTAATAATGTAACAAATTCTGCTTTTGGCAAAAAACAGAGTAACTAGTTTTAGACTTATGCTCCCACTATAAACAACTAGAAAATTAGACAAAATGTAGGGAAAAAAAAAACTTAAGCTTTCAATATTGGAAAATAAGCAGTTCATTGAAGTGATCCCTAAGGAAAGAGAATCAAATAAAGTGATCCTGTGATCACTCCGGCTTTCTACTTAGAGGCAATCTCCAGACCATACCACAAGGTAGAGGAATCCAAGCAGAGTACAGAAGTTGAGTAATGAGTTGAGGAGACAGAAATCAGAAAGACAACAAAATCCAGACACACAACGATGCAATACAACAATTTCCAGCATCCATTTAAAAAATACTAGTGGAGAAGCAAGAAAATGTGACTTATGACTGGGAAGAAAGTCACTGAAAATAGTGTAATAATTTCTTGTCAAAAATAACATAAGCCAGAAGATAACATTTCTAACATACTGAAGAGCAAAACATGCTTTAACCTGCTGAAGGCAAAATGCTTTCAACATAGAATTGTACACCTAGCAGAATTATCTTTATAATGAAGTCTATGACCAGTATAGAGTCACAGGGACTGGGTTGGCCCTCCTGCATTAAACGACTAAAAAAAAAAGGTGGGGGGTGGTGGTGGAATATATGAACCAATGATTTTTAGATACTGAAAAAATACCAGGGCAGGAGAATGATCATTGAGAAAAGCTAAACAAGATAAGCTCTGTGATTATTCCAGAGAGACATTCCAGGCCACATTGCAGGGAAGAGAAACTCAGACAGATCTTGGTGGGATGAGACCTCAAACAGTGTGCCCAGTATAAACACAGAAATAATGAGGAAAGAAATGGAAGGTATTTTAAACTCAAAATTAAACTGTTTGGAATGAAAACTATAATATATGAAATGAAAAATTACTGAATAGGTTTAACTGCAGACTAGGTACTTCAGAAGAAAGGGTTAGTTAATGTGAGGACATCAAAGTATCCAAAATAAAATACACACAGAAAAAAAGACTACAGAAAAAATTAAGAGCATTAATAATCTGTGAGACAATATCAAGTTACCTAAAATGTATGCAACTGCAATTCTAGAACAGATGGTAGAGAGATGGGGCAGGGGGTGGGGAACAAAAATATTTTTTTGAAGAAATAATGGCTGAAATTTCAGAGGGAAAAAAACCATCACATGAGACAAATAGAACACATAACCCAAGATGGTAGATTTAAGTCCAACAATGAAAATAATATATATAATTGGTAAGACCACTCCAATTAAAAAGCAAAACTGTAACACTTGATAGAAAAACAATCCCCAGCTATTTTCTGTCTACAAAAAAATGCACTTTAAATATATAGACAAATTACACTTGAAAAGATGAAATTAGATATACTCTGCCAACACTAATAAATGGACAGCTGGAATGGAGACATAAATATCAGATGAAGACAATTTCAGAAAAGGAATATTGTGAGTGATCAGAAAGGAAATTTCACAGTAATAAAGGAATCAATTCATTAAGTGAACATAAAAATTCTAAATGTATGTGAAACTAATAACAGGTTTTGAATACACAATGAGAAAACTGACAGAACGGCTAAAAGAAATAGACAAATCTATAATTTTTTCATTACCACACTCTCAATAACTGGTAGAAGTGATAGGAAGACACAAAATCAGTGAGAATATAGAAGATCTGAACTGCACCATTAAACAAGTTTCTATATTCACCGATTATGAAGCAACTCATATGCTGTGAAATATCTACCCTACCACATACAGAAATTAACAATATTAAGAAAAAAGAGAAAGGACACTGCTATTGATCTTACGGACATCAAAATGATAATAAAAGATTATCAAAAATAATTTTATGCACATATACTTCAAAACTAAAATGAAATAGGCGCAATTGTTGAAAGGCACAACAACCAAATCTCATTTAAAACTAAAAAAATAACCTGAATGGTCCTATATCTAATTTAAAATTGAATTTGTAGTTAAGAATATTCTCACAATGAAAATTCCAATCCCAGGTGACTTTTTTAGTGACTCCTATAAAAGGTTTAAAGAAGAAATAATGCCAATTCAAACAAACTCTGCCAGAAAATTCCAGATGTGAAAACACTTTTCAACTTATTCCATAAAGTTAGTTTTACCCTGATACTAAAACCAGACAAACACATAAAGGAAACAAAAACAAAAACTATAAAACACTATTTCTCAAGAAATAAATACAAATTTTTTTTTAAAAATTAGCAAAACAAATCCAACCATAGTTCAACCATGTACAGAAAAGATAACTGCCATGAATAAATAGAGTTAATCCCAGGCAGAAGGAACAATAAAATAGAGGAGTGTGTACACATATAAAAATTACCACAGGATGAATTGAGGGTTTAAATACAAAAAATAAAACTTTAAAAATTCATGGTATAAAATGAAAGTAAATGATTTAGGATTTTGGATAGGAAAATATTTCTTTTTTTATTTTTTAAATATAAAATATAAACATTTAATATATAAACATTTATTTTATTATTTTTTAAATACTTTATTCTACTATACAATACTGTATTGGTTTTGCCATACATTGACATGAATCAGCCACAGGTGTACACGATCTCCCAATGCCGAAGCCCCCTCCCGCCTCCCACCCCACACCATCTCCCCGGATCATCCCGTACACCAGCCCCAAGCATCCTGTATCCTGTATTGAACATAGACTGGCGCTTCGTTAATGATGACCCTGTATGTGAGACAACAAAAGAGACACAGAGGTATAGAATGGACTTTTGGCCTCGAGGGAGAGGGAGAGGGTGGGATGATTTGGGAGAATGGCACTGAAACATATATACTATCATATAAGAAAATATTTCTTTTTTAGGAACATGTTGTGTATTTAGCTTTAACCACACTGGGTACATGTGGTACATGTGGGCTTTCTCCAGTTGCGTGCACGGGCCTCTCACTGTGGCGGCTTCTCTTGTTGAAGAACACAGGCCGCAGGTGCATGGGCTTCAGTAGCTGCTGTGTGTGGGTTCAGTTGTTGTGGCACTCGGGCTTAGTCGCCCCACAGCATATGGAATCTTCTTGAACCAGGGACCAAACCTGTGTCTCCTGCATTGGCAGGCAGATTCTTAACTACTGGACCACAAGGAAAGTCCAAAAGATTTCTTATACAAGCTTTTTTTCTTAAAAAAATCTGCTATAAATATTTTAAAATTATATTAAAATTAGTATATTTTATTCATCAGAAAAATACCTTCAATTAAATAAATAGTAAAGCAAAATGGAGAGAAAATACTTTTAATACACACATAATTAGTACCAAGGGCTTCCCTGGTGGCTTAGATGGTAAGGCATCTGCCTGCAATGCTGGAGACCTGGGTTTGATCCCTGGGTCAGGAAGATCCCTTGGAGAAGGAAATGGCAGACCACTCCAGTATTCTTGCCTGGGGAATCCCATGGACGAAGGAGCCTGGTGGGCTACAGTTGCTGAGTTTGCAAAGAGTCAGACATGACTGAGCAACTAACACTAATTAGTATCAAGAAAATAAAAAAGTTTCTACCAATCAATGAGAAAAGACACATAAAATTAGAGAAAAGAACAAAAGAGACTTTAAAACACTTATCAGGAGCAGAAACATATACAGCCAATACACTCAGGAAGAAACGTTAAGTTTCATTAGTAAATTAAACCACTCACGTCCACTAAGCCACGAAACAGTTTGTTATCTTACATGGCAAGAAGGCCATCTGTGGTGTGGGCCTCACGTTGGGAACCCACACTTTCACCTTCACTTCTCTGTGCCTTCCAGGTGTCTCTCTTCCTTGCTTTCAGCTCCATCCTGCCCATAAGAAAAGATACTTTCTTCCACAGGACTCTTCTGCAGTAAGAAAATCTTTCTTCCCTTTACCTCTTACTGGCCAGGATTTGGGTCATTTGTGTTTCCCAATCAAATCGCTAGAAGGGGAGTGTGAGTGTCCTGCTTGGTTTAGGAGCTGTGACGTCAACATCACATCCCCTGCACAGGGACTGCAAAGAGTTACATAGGGCCAGAGCACAAACAGAATGAGGCAGTGAGCGGCGAGAGATGAGGTGCTGGAAGCTAAAGGAGAGAGAGAGACGTTTCCAGAAGGACCAGGGTGAAAGGTGTCAAACGCTGCAGAGAGGTCACATGAAGCAAGTCATCAAAGTGCCCAGTGAAATTACTTTCAGGAAAGTACTGGGGCTGTGAGAGGGTAGCTTTAGTTATGATGGGTGAAGTTGGGTTTTAGAGACTTGAAGACTAAGTGAGAAATAAAGCTGGAAAGATCACAAGTGTAGATATTCTTACAAGAAGGTAGATGGTAAACATGGGGAGAGACAAGGAGGTCACAGCAACACCCTGGCTACAAGTGCTCTGAGAGAGGAATCACTCCACCTTGGCTGGTGCTAATTAAAACACAGCATTGCATATTTGAACACTGGTAAGAGAGTAAACGGAGAAGGCAATGGCACCCCACTCCAGTGCTCTTGCCTGGAGAATCCCATGGCCGGAGGAGCCTGGTAGGCTGTAGTCCATGGGGTCGCTAGGAGTCAGACACGACTGAGCGACTTCACTTTCACTTTTCATTTTTCACTTGCATGCATTGGAGAAGGAAATGGCAACCCACTCCAGTGTTCTTGTCTGGAGAATCCCAGGGACAAGGGAGCCTGGTGGACTGCTGTCTATGGGGTCACAAAGAGACTGAAACAACTTAGCAGCAGCAGCAGCAGCAGCAAGAGAGTAAATCTTAAAAGCTCTCATCATAAGAAAAAAAACCTAATTATGTATAGTGGCTGATGTTAACTAGACTAATTGTAGTGATTAGTTTGCACTATATACAAATATTTAATCATTATGCTGTATACCTGAAACAAATATATGCTATGTGTCAATTATACAAGCTTACATTGTTTTCAAAAAATAGAAAATAAATTTTAAAAGAACGAAAAAGATCTGGAAACAATGGACCTCAGGGCAAGAGACCCTGGAGCCAAGTCGGGCTACAGTCTTTTGCTTGACATCATCCTCCGCTTCCCCTGACCTCCCCACCCTCACTTCATTGTGGTCTTGCCTGTCTCTATGCCAGCAGAGTTATCCACACCTTCTACAACAAAGCCTGGGAGGTACTCCGTGATGGCTATTAACTACTTTCTTGGCTTAAAAGTGCTTATGGAAACAGAGGGGCTTTCCTATTCTTGTCAGCACAGTCAGGTCCTCATTCGTGGACCGGGTCCAGCTCTGAGAGTCACAGCTGAGAAGAGAAGCAGGTGGCCAGGGCACACAGAGGAGCCCGTGACTACAGGGTTGGAGAAAAGCCCGTGAGGTAGGTTTTAAGGAACTGATTTTTTTTCCTAGGGGAAAAAAAAAAAGAGGCTAGAGAATGACTCAATGACCCCTTACATGTCTGAGGGGTAATTCCAATCGGAGTGATCCCCCAGCTCCTCTCCATCCCAAACCCACTTGTTTATCCTGTGTGAGAGAAATGCAGCCCAACAATGAGAGTTTCACTTTAGTAAAAACAGGTTCGCTGAAGTTTCCATCTGCCTCAGACCACCGTGAGGGTCAGGCTAGATTTTCTGTCTATACATAACTCATAAAATAAACTAGGTGACTCCTTGTCCCAACTTAAATTCTTAATGTCCTCCTCTACCATATTCTCTTTTATTTCTGTAGGCTTATCAGAACAAGGTTAGCAAAAGCTTTCTCGAACGAGGAAACATGGTATGAATCACTTAAAATTCCCTTTAGCAGCATCTATCCTAGAAGTTACCACAGCAAAACAGAAAAAATGTATATATACTCTTTCTAAGCAGACAATTAGAACACAGCTGGGAAAATAGTTAAGATTTTTTTCCCCAAGTTAGCTTTTTATCAGTCAGATTGCTATACGTATAGTTTGCTCAACAGACTCAAGAATTGTTTAGAGGTTTAAATCAAGCACAGGGCTTATAAAAAGTATTGCCTAGATTATCCATTCTTGGCTGCTTTTATTTAAAGATAATGACAGTTTTCATGCCTGTGCTTCTTGTGAACTCTGTGTCTAAACAGAGGAGCTGGAGAAATTTCTCAGTAAGTCAAAACTTCTGAGAAACTTAGAAAGCAGCCTGGTCAATCAACAGCAAAGAACAATAGCTTCCCTTTGTGTGAGGCTAGTAGTGGGTGCCAAGTGCTTTCATGTTAATCTTCACAATGGCCCTGTGAGGGAGGTATCCATATCTTCATTTGACAGACCAGAGCAGAGTCCGAGAGATGAGCAACTTGCCCAGAATCATGTAGCTAGCTAGCAGTGACATTCAAGTCCAGGTCTGCTGGACTCCAAAGTCTGTTGCTTTGTGGTGTGGGAATTTCCTTTGTTTGAATGTGCTAGCCTCCATCAATTGTGTGTGTGTGCTTACTCAGTTGCTCAGTCTTATCCGACTCTTTGTGACCCCCATGGACTGTAGCCCGCCAGGCTCATCTGTCCATGGAATTTTCCAGGCAAGAATACTGGAGTGGGCTGCCATTTTCTTCTCCAGGGGATCTTCCTGACCCAAGGATCAAACCCACATCTCTCACATTGGCAGATGTATTCTTTGTCACTGCGCCACCAGGAAAGCCCTAGCCTCCACCATAAGACTGCAATTTAAGGGGCTATTTGTGTCAGTTTCCTGATTTCATTTGCTGCTGCTGCTAAGTTGCTTCAGTCATATCCGACTCTATGCGACCTCATAGATGGCAGTCTACCAGGCTCCCCCATCCCTGGGATTCTCTAGGCAAGAACACTGGAGTGGGTTGCCATTGCTAAGAGAGTTCATTAGCTCCCAAGGTTAAGGAAATCAAAGGTGACAGGGGTCAGTTCAGTTGCCCAGTCATGTCTGACTCTTTTCAACCCCATGGACTGCTGCATGCCAGGCTTCCCTGTCCATCACCAACTCATGGAGCTTGCTCAAACTCATGTCCACCAAGTCAATGATGCCATCAACCATCTCATCCTCTGTTGTCCCCTTCTGCTCCTGCCTTCAATCTTGCCCATCATCAGGGTCTTTTCCAATGAGTCAGTTCTTGGCATCAAGTGGCCAAAATACTAGAGATTCAGCTTTAGCATCAACCCTTCCAATCAATATTCAGAACTGATTTCCTTTAGAATTGACTGGTTTGATCTCCTTGCTGTCCAAGGGACTCTCAAGAGTCTTCTCCAACACCACAGTTCAAAAGCATCAATTCTTCAGCACTCAGCTTTTTTCATGGTTCAACATAATTAAACTGCTTCACCACCTTTCTGCAATTCCATTTCCCACCCTCTCTATGCAATAACCCATTGGATTTTTTTCAGCCACCAACTTTGAAAAACACTATTTTTTATTGAGGTAAAAATTGCTATATAACATGGTATAAGTTTCTTAAGTGCAACAATATAATTCAACATCTGTATTTATTACAAAATGATCACCACCCAAGGTCAATTTACCATCCAATCACCAGCCTATTCACCCTGTAAGTTTAAGTCTTCAGAGCTATGGTTTCTTAATTACCACTGGCAAGTATAGCTCTTTCTCAAGATTCTGTAGGTAGTCCTGGCTTTAAAGTAGTATTCCTTTAGGAGTGGTCCATGGACCTTCTACAATAGCAACCTAGGATATTGGCTAAAAATATAAATTCCTGGGCTTTACCATTGACAGACTTTTTCTTGGCTCCAAAATCACTGCAGATGGTGACTGCAACCATGAAATTAAAAGATGCTTGCTCCTTGGAGGAAAAGTTATGACCAACCGAGAAAGCATATTAAAAAGCAGAGACATTACTTTACCAACAAAGGTCCATCTAGTCAAAGCTATGGTTTTTCCAGTAGTCATGTAAGGATGTGAGAGTTGGACTATAAAGAAAGCTGAGGGCTGAAGAATTGATGCTTTTGAACTCTGGTGTTGGAGAAGACTCTTGAGAGTCCCCTGGACTGCAAGCAGATCCAACCAATCCATCCTAAAGGAAAACAGCCCTGAATATTCATTGGAAGGACTGATGCTGAAGCTGAAACTCCAATACTTTGGCCACCTAATACAAAGAACTGGCTCATTTGAAGAAACCCTGATGCTGGGAAAGATTGAAGGTAGGAGGAGAAGGGGCTGACAGAGGATGAGATGGTTGGATGGCATCACCAACTCAATGGACATGAGTTTGAGTAAACTCTGGGAGTTGGTGAAGGACAGGGAGGCCTGGTGTGCTGCAGTCCATGGGGTCGGAAAGAGTTGGACATGACTGAGAGATTGAACTGAACTGAACTGAACCACTGATCTACTGAATCAAAATTTCTGGGGACAATCTAAATATTGAACAAGTATTCTTGGTTTATTTTTATACATGCTAAAATTTGAGATGTATTGTTCCTAAAGCAATAATTGTTTCTTAACCTTTGATGCACATTGTAATCACCTCAGGAATTTATGCCTGCCTTATCCCTCCAGAAATTCTTATTTGTCTAGGCCATGGGCAGATTTTTAAAGAGCTCTCTACAGATTCTTACTCCTTGGAAGAAAAGCTGTGACAAACCTAGACAGCATATTAAAAAACAGAGACATCACTTTGCCAACAAAGGCAAATTGATGCTTTTGAACTGCAGTGCAGGAGAATACTCCCTTGGACAGTGAGGTGATCAAACCAGTCAATCCTACAGGAATTCAACCCTGAATATTCATTGGAGGGATTGATGCTGACACTGAATCTCCAATCCTTTGGCTACCTGATGTGAAGAGCTGAATCCTTGGAAAAGACCCTGATGCTGGGAAAGATTGAGGGCAGGAGGAGAAGGGGGTGACAAAGGATGAGATGGTTGAATGGCATCACTGACTCAATGGATATGAATCTAAGCAAACTCTGGAAGATAGTGAAAAACAGGAAAGTCTGGCATGCTGCAGTCCATGGGGAAAAAAAGAGTCAGGACTTAGTGACTAAGTAACAACAACAAGAGATTTTTAGATATCAATTCAAGCAAGACTGAGAATCACTTTTCTAGACCTAGAACATTGCTTCTCAAACATCAGCACACATCAGAATTACCTGGATGGCTTGCCAGGCCCCACCCCTCAGAATTTGATTCAATAGATCTGGACTAGAACCTGATTATTTGCATTTTTAACAGATTCCCAGGTGATGCTGTTTCAGACACCACATATTGAGAGTTACTGGTTTGCAGATTCTTAGCCATTAGCATGCATCAGTAGATTTAAAATAATTAGGAAGAAAATCTTTTTGCTACTTTGAAAGCTTCAGGGACACCTTGTACTTTCCAGTGCTAATTTAAATAATTTTGCATATATTTGGTCCACCAAGATCAAGTTAGTCTTGTAAACAGAAGAATTATTAACCTATTTTTCCAAGAGGAGATTGAGATATTTGAGGGAGTGAAAGCAGCATTTGTCTGGAATAAATAATTACATTTCTTAGGCAAATTGCCCTTTACAAAGCTAGAAGAAATCTGAAGAGTGGAGATCCATAAGAGTCTAGGTCACTTCCAATATCAAGGCATGTAGCTGAGCAATAAGATGGTATAGAAAACCAAGTTTTTGCACAAGCACTTGAATAGATTTTGGCCTTGTGACTACTGGGCTTCCCTGGTGGATCAAGCAGTAAGGAATCTACCTGCAATGCAGGAGACTTGGGTTCAATCCCCTGGAGAAGGAAATGGCAACCCACTCCAGTATTCCTGCCTGGAGAATGCCATGGACAGAGGAGCCTGGCAGGCTACAGTCCTTGGGGTTGCAAAGAGTCAGACATGACTAAGCGACTAATATTTCCATTTTCCTCTGTTGTCATTATTGTCTCTGTTCCTATTCCTGCTATTGCTAGAGAAGACATGCAGTAACCAATTCCTTCCGGACTGGGGTCACTAGAGGGGCAGGGTCACTAGAGAGAGCCAGGGTCACTTTGAATAGCCTTGCAGGCTCTGCCCTGCACAACTTTGGGGCACTGCTCATGTAGACTTTGGTATGAATTGTACCCTCTGAAGTTGTGCTACATGGCAGACCCAGGAAAGGGCCAAGAATTTTCTGGAGTTTTAGAAACCTTACCAGTCTCTCCCTATGAACTGTTACACATATGCCAGAAGTCAAATTTCAGCCTGCTGCTCCATCCTGACCACACCTGCTTCTCCAGTTTCCAGGCCCTGCCTCTGAGCGACCTACTGGCAGAGGGATGGGGAGAATGAGGATCTCCCACAGTATCTATTCACATGCACAGAGAGAGATGTGGGAAACCTAGCTGGGGAAACCTTGAGTGCCCAGGGCAGCACAGAAAGGAGGTCTTTGAGATGTAGACTTTGAACATAAAGGGCCTAAGTAAACACCTGTGAACCTCCTGTCCTTTTATAGACATGGATAAAAGTAGATCTTGCTCCTCAGCCAGGTTCCTCTCCCCCACCCCAACCTCCTACTTCTCTACCTTGACACAGTCCACTATTTCCCCTACTGTCTTCTGCACCCACCCTAGAGCAGCCATATTCTATTCAATACAGTCCAGAGAAATTCCAATTCTAAACATTTTTATCTCAGTCTGGAGGTCTGCCCTGGCTTTAGCTCTGAAAATGTGATTATTCAAAACCACAGTCTGAAGGACCTTCAAGATGTTGCCACTTCAACACCCCACTCAGGTATTTTTCAGACTTCTAGCATCATCCATCTTCCTTAAATCAAGTACTTCTGAGGCTGAAGATCTAAACTAGGAGGTGGGGAGTTAGACCAACAGGAATTCTCAAGGGAATAAAGAACTATTTTTCAAGTAAATCTTCCAGAGAATGAGATTAAAATTTAGAAAGTCCATTGCCCCTTTTCCAAATGTTTCATCTCAAACCATTGTTAGGGACCAAATGTATCTTCCCAAAATCCATATGTTGAAGTCCTACCCCCAAGTGTGACTGTATTTGAGTAAGCAAGTTATTACAATTAAATTGGATCATAAGGATTAGCCATATGATCAATAGATCATAAGAAGAAGTTGAAGTTGAATGGCTCTATGAAGACCTATAAGACCTTCTAGAACTAACACCCAAAAAACTTGTCCTTTTCATTACAAGGGACTGGAACACAAAAGTAGGAAAGCCAAGAAATACCTAGAGTAACAGGCAAATTTGGCCTTGGAGTACAGAATGAATTAGGGCACAGGCTAATAGAGTTAGGCCAAGAGAATGCGCCGGCCACAGCAAACACCCCCTTCCAACAACACAAGAGAAGACTCTACGGACATCACTAGATGGTCAATACCAAAATCAGACTGATTATATTCTTTGTAGCCAAAGATGAAGAAACTCTATACAGTCACCAAAAATAAGACAGGAGCTGACTGTGGCTCAGATCATGAACTCCTTACTGGCAAATTCAGACTTAAATTGAAGAAAGTGGGGAAACCCACTAAACCATTCAGATATGACCTAAATCAAATCCCTTATGATTATACAGTGGAAGTGAAAAATAGATTCAAGGGATTAGATCTGATAGAGTGCCTGAAGAATTATGGACAGAGGTTCATGATATTTTACAGAAGGCAGTGATCAAGACCATCTCCAAGAAAGAGAAATGCAAAAAGGCAAAATGGTTGTCTGAGGATGCTTTACAAACAGCTGAGAAAAGAAGAGAAAAGAAAGGCAAAGGGGAAAAGGAAAGATATACCCATTTGAATGCAGAGTTCCGAAGAATAGCAAGAAGAAATAAGAAAACCTTCCTCAGTGATCAATGCAAAGAAATAGAGGAAAACAATAGAAAGGGAAAGACTAGAGATCTCATCAAGAAAATTAGAGATACCAAGGGAACATTCATGCAAAGATGGGCACACTTAAGGATAGAAATGGTATGGACCTCACAGAAGCAGAAGATCTTAAGAAGAGGTGGCAAGAAAACACAGAACTATACATAAAAGGTCTTGATGATCCAGATAATCACAATGGTGTGATCACTCACCTAAAACCAGACATCCAGGAATGTGAAGTCAAGTGGGCCTTAGGAAGCATCACTATGAACAAAGCTAGTGGAGGTGATAGAACTCCAGCTGAGCTACTTCAAATCCTAAAAGATGATGCTGTGAAAGTGCTGCACTCAATATGCCAGCAAATTTGGAAAACTCAGCAGTGGCCACAGGACTGGAAAAGGTCAGTTTTCATTCCAATCCTAAAGAAAGGCAATCCCAAAATTGTTCAAACTACCTTACAATTGCACTCATCTCACTCATGAAATTAAAAGATGCTACTAAAGTAATGCTCAAAATTCTCCAAGTCAGGCTTTAACAGTATGTTAACTGTGAAGTTCCAGAGGTTCAAGCTGGATTGAGAGAGGCAGAGGAACCAACAATCAAATTGCCAACATCCACTGGATCATCAAAAAAGCAAGAGAGTTCCAGAAAAACATCTATTTCTGTTTTATTGACTACACCAAAGCCTTTGACTATGTAGATCACAACAAACTATGGAAAATTCTTTTTTTTAAATTTTATTTATTATTTATTTATTTATTGTTTGCTTAATGCTTTATTCCATTTCACAGTACTGTATTGGTTCTGCCATACATTGACATGAATCAGCCACAGGTGTAGACGATCTCCCCGTGCTAAAGCCCCCTCCCACCTCCCTTCCCTGCCCATCCCCCTGGTTCATCTCATACACCGGCCCCAAGCATACTGTATCCTGTATTGAACATAGACTGGTGCTTCATCTCCCATATGATTGTATACATGTTTCATTGTCATTCTCCCAGATCTTCCCACCCTCTCCCTCTCCCTCTGAAGCCAAAAATCCGTTCTATACCTCTGTGTCTCTTATATTGTCTCACTTTCGGGGTCATCATTACTGTCTTCTAAATTCCATATATATGTGTCAGTATACTGTATTGGTGTTTTTCTTTCTGGCTTACTTCACTCTGTATAATCGGCTCCAGTTTCATCCATCTCATTAGAACTGCGTCAAACTTATTCTTTTTGAGGGCTGAGTAATACTCCATTGTGTATATGTACCCTTCCCTGCCCATCCCCCTGGTTCATCTCATACACCGGCCCCAAGCATACTGTATCCTGTATTGAACATAGACTGGTGCTTCATCTCCCATATGATTGTATACATGTTTCATTGTCATTCTCCCAGATCTTCCCACCCTCTCCCTCTCCCTCTGAAGCCAAAAATCCGTTCTATACCTCTGTGTCTCTTATATTGTCTCACTTTCGGGGTCATCATTACTGTCTTCTAAATTCCATATATATGTGTCACTATACTGTATTGGTGTTTTTCTTTCTGGCTTACTTCACTCTGTATAATTGGCTCCAGTTTCATCCATTTCATTAGAACTGCGTCAAACTTATTCTTTTTGAGGGCTAAGTAATACTCCATTGTGTATATGTACCACAGCTTTCTTATCCATTCATCTGCTGATGGACATCTGGGTTGTTTTATGGAAAATTCTTAAAGAGATGGGACTACTAGACCACCTGACCTGCCTCCTGAAACATATGTATGCAGGTCAAGAAGCAATAGTTAGAACTGGACGTGAAACAACAGACTGGTTCCAAATCAGGAAAAGAGTACTTCAAGGCTGTATATTGTCACCTTGCTCATTTAACTTATATGCAGAGTACATCATGAGAAATGCTGGACTGAATGAAGTACAAGCTGGAATCAAGATTGCCAGGAGAAATATCAATCACTTCAGATATGCAGATGACACCACCCTTATGACAGAAAGTGAAGAGGAACTAAAAAGCCTCTTGATGAAAGTGAAAGAGGAGAGTGAAACAGCTTAAAACTCAACATTCAGAAAACTAAGGTCATGGTATCTTGTCCCATCACTTCATGGCAAATAGATGGCAAAACAATGGAAACAATGAGAGACTTTATTTTGGGGGGCTCCAATATCATTGCAGATGGTGACTGCAGTCATGAAATTAAAAGATACTTTCTCCTTCAAATAAAAGTTATGACCAACTAAGACAACATATTAAAAAGCAGAGACATTACTTTGCCAACCAAGGTGCCTCTAGTCAAAGCTTTGGTTTTTCCTGTGGTCATGTATGGATGTGAGAGTTGGGCTATAAAGAAAGCTGAGTGCTGAAGAATTGATGCTTTTGAACTGAGGTGTTGGAGAAGACTCTTGAGAGTCCCTTGGACCACTAGGAGATCCAACCAGTCCATCCTAAAGGAGATCAGTCCTGAATATTCATTGGAAGGACTAATGCTGAAGGTGAAACTCCAATACTTTTGGCCACGTGATGCGAAAAACTGACTCATTGGGAAAGACCCTGTTGCTGGAAAAGATTGAAGGTGGGATGAGAAGGGGATAACAGAGGATGAGATGGTTGGATAGCATCACCAACTTAATGAATGTGACTTTGAGCAAACTCCAGGAGTTGGTGACACACAGGGAAGCCTGGTGTACTGCAGTCCTTGGGGTTACAAAGAATCAGAGCTGACTGAGCGACTGAACTGAACTGAGTCTTTTTAAGGTCAATAGGATTAGTGTTCTTATAAGAACACTAATCAACAGCTTGGCAACTTGCTCCCCACAGTGCACAGACTGAATAAATGCCAAGTGATGACACGCACAAAGGAGATATCCACAAACCAGTAAGAGAGCTGTCACCAGCAACCAAATTGACCTGAACTTTGATTCTGGACTTTCAGCTTCCAAAATTATGAAACAATAAAGGTTTGTTGTTCAAGCCACCTGATCTACAACATCTAGTTACGGCAGGCTGAGCAGACTAAGTTACTCATCCTTTCTCTTCTCTCCCCACTGAACACAATTCCTTCACAAGAGGAGTTGGACCAGGTCAAGATCCCTCACTTCACTATTGTGGTCTCTTACTATTTCCACCTCTGGACTATAAGCACCTGAGGGCAAAGCTGGAGTTGCAGTCATTTCCATATTTGTTTTTTTTGTTTAGTTGCAAAATCATGTCCAACTCTTGGTGACCCCATGGACTATAGCCAGCCAGGCTCTTCTGTCCATGGGATTTTTCAGAAAAGAATACTGGGAAGGGTTGCCTGCCCTCCTCCAGGGGATCTTCCTGATTCAGGGATCGAACTCGTGGCTCCCGCCATGTCTCCTACATTGCTGTCATTTCCATAACTCCCCAGGATTTGGCAGATGCTTCTCCTCCAGTACAGTGTGAGAGTTCAGGCAGAATGCAAAGAGGAGGCAGATCCTGCAGAAAGTGCAGAAGGAAGATGCCTACGCTACCTTGTTGTTTCACCTTTTCTTTTCATGGTATGTCAAAAAAAGCATTTACTCCTATTATTATAACTTCATGTGAACATGCTGAGGCTAGGAATGGCTGAGATGCTGGAGTAAAAGCGGAGTGAACAGTGGTCATTATGGTAAGTGTGGAAGACAAAGAACTCTGTCATCTTCCCAGTGCACTCATCTCTCCCCAGGCTTGGCTGGGAATTTTGGACAACTCGAGGTGCCAGAGATGGTGTATGAGGTGGACTTCTAGAAGAGCTGGAAATCTTGCATTGCTGAGTCCTCGATAGGTAACTTAGGAAGATCTGTCCAGTCCTTACTAGGGAAGATATTCAAAATATCTAATACCTTGTAGGGTGACTGTAAACAGCCAGTGCAGCTGTATTAGTGTGCAGCTGTATTAGGAGTGAGCTAAACGCTGTTTTCACGTTCCATTTACTCTTACAAAAGTTACATTTGTGGACACAGCTAGGTCAGGGCAGTTAAAACCTGACCGTACAATTCACCAGAAAAGCATATGTGCTGGCTGCCATGAGAGTTACCCAGAGAACTAAGTCCCTCAAGAGCATGGGGGAATGAGACCCTGTTCTAGATTAAACAAGCATCAAGCTCATGCAAATGTTTTTAACGCTAAACCAAATACTCAGGACTCAAAAATAATGCCCACAGTGATCTTCACCAAACACATATGTTAAATGTACAGATTGGCATCCCGTTTTCATGTGTACTTCATCTTCTTCACTCCAAATTTTCAAATGCTGCGAAGAATAGATTTAGACAAAATGTAGGAAATGAACCAAATACAAGATTTTGCCTATATTCTAGGAATTCCATAATGTAAAAAAGTTATTTCTAACTTAACTATAGGCTATAGTCCATGGGGTTTCAAAGAGCAGGTCCTGGCATAAATTTCATAAGCTGAGAAATGGTGATAAGGGAAGTAGGTATAACCAAATAAAAGAATCCAATTCAGATTGTTCAAGCACATACAATTCCTGCATATATTCAAGGCACATACTTCAAGAGGAAACTCCCATGCTTGGAATGCATCTATGCAATATGGCAAATTAGAATTTCTTTTATTCTATTTTTACATTTTTATTTATTTAATTGGAGGATATTTGTTTTACAATATTGTGATGGTTTTTGCTATATATCAACATGAATCAGTCATAGGTATACACGTGTCCCCTGCATCCTGAACCTCTCTCTCATTCTTGAATTCTAGAAAAGGATTTTATATACAAATATTCACTTCAGCCACAACAGCACTTTCATTGTTCAAATACCATTCATGTAATGAATTTAGTTACTCCGAACCCAGTTGAGAATATGGAAAAATTTTCAAAGGTCTTGTAGTGATTAAGTTATGTAAGTCCATGCATTAAATGCCATTCACTTTATTTCCTAGGAGAAACCCATCTTATTCAAAATCTCTACACAATTTTCTAAGAAGCTTGTATGTTTGGTATTGAAATATGGCAGAGGCTGCTACTGATTGACCCCAGCATCTCTTCTTCCATTTCCACTTAGTATCAGAAACTCAAGTTTGTTCAGGTAAGCTAGATAAAAACTACATTTACAACCGTAAGTGTGATAAACTTTTGACCAATGAAAGAAAAGCAGAAATGGTGTTTTGTCAACCACCCAGGAAGTATCCCACAAAAGTGAGACCTAGCCCTTCTGTCTTCCTGCCTTCCAGTCTGCTGGCTGCTCTGCTATGATGGTTCTAGGAATCTTCTTGGACTGTGGGTATAAGGACTACAGCCTATAGATGTTGCAGGGGAGAGGTAGAAGGATACACACCCCTAAAAAATTCAAGACATGCTGTACTCATCTTGAACTGCCTATCTCTGGTTTCTTACCCATGAGACAGAAATAAGCTACTATCTTATTTTAGCTGCTGTTACTTTTGTTTTCAATGTTATATGCATCCAAGTTTATTCTAATAAGTATGCTCAACATACATTGAAGGTAATGAATTGTTAGTTTTGTGGTTATTAGAACAGATACGTGATACCTGGGAGAAGAAAGGTCTGACATCCATAACAATTAAGACACACACACATGCATGCACAAACCAGAAAACATAAACTGCCAAACCTGTGGTAATTCATCCCTGCGAAATCGCTTCAGTTGTGTTCAACTCTTTGCGACCCTGTGGACTGTAGCCTGCCAGACTCCTCTGTCCATGGGATTCTCCAGGCAAGAATACAGGAGTGGGTAGCCATTCCCTTCTCCGGGGGATCTTCTGGACCCAGGGTTGAAACCTATGTCTCTCAGGTCTCTTGCGTTGGGAGACGGGTTCTTTACCACTAGTGCCACCTGGGAAGCCCCACCTATAGTAGGTTTTCCTGTAAATATTTTTAAAGTATAGCCTTCTTGTCACACCTATTGAGATAAATTGTCCTAAACCACTTAGGTTGGCTCCAAAGGCATCAGTATGCTACAGAAAATTAGAATAATCTGAATTCATGTGTAATTATTCTTGGAGCCATCAAGAATAAATTATGTTTGGTTTACGAGATAGGAAATATCAGAAATATTTTAATTCAAAATTTCTTAGCATTTTTTAAAAATTGCTTACAAAAGAGCAAGTTTTCTAGAAATTCTGTGACATGGAACATCACATTTTTCCAGGTTGCAAAATAAATGAATTGACATTGGATATAGTTCTGTTATTTTTACCATTGTGCTGATTTTATGTGAGGATTATTTTCTCAAAATATCTCTGCATATGGGTATTGCATTCATTTTATTTGGTCAACATTCCAACTACATATATATTTTTGCCACAAAATAAGAAGTAAAACAAAAGAAAACCACAAAATATTATCTTCATCCTTGGAAGTAACAAAATAAAGAAATAAATTATACCCTTTCTGCTCCCTTTATTTCCTGCAAAGTTTTAGTTCTTCTATTCAAATCATGTGAAAATTCTCACCTGAGCAATGCTTTACACAGATGAGTGGAAGAAGAGCCAGCTTTTTCTGGCAAAGATCAGAAGTAGCCCTAACAGCAATTTGATCTTTAAGCCAAAACTTGATAAATGAGAAACATATTACAAACGGAAAATCTACCGAGAACTTGCTGGCTATTTGCCATTCTTCAAACAGAGCTAAAGATAGCAGTAGCATAAACAGAGGAAGCAAAAGGTTAAAGAACAAAAGCATTTGAATAAAATCCCTTAATAGTACCTTCTTCCCTTAGAGGAACAGAAAATTCCCCTCCAACGCTTTACCTTCCAGGAGTTAGAGGCCTGTACCATATGCTCCCTTACAGTCTCCAACCTCCAGTATTCTTCAGGTCTCTTACTAAATGTTACAATTTTTTTTTTCCACAAAAGTTTTCAGCTCCATGAAGGCAAAGACTGTGTTGCTCGAATTCGCAGTTTTATCCTCATTGTGTGTGTGTGTGAGCTCAGCTGCTCAGTCGTGTCCAACTCTTTGCGACCCTATGGACTGTAACCTGCCAGGCTCCTCTGTCCACAGGATTTTCCAGACAAGAATACTGGAGTGGATTGCCATTTCCTACTACAAGGGATCATCCTGACCCAGATTGAACCCATGTCTCTTGCATCTCCTGCATTGGCAGGCAGATTCTTTACCACTGAGCCACCCGGAAAGCTGTATCCCTGAGCCACCTGGAAAGCTATATGCCTGTTGCTGCTGCTGCTCCTAAGTCACTTCAGTCGTGTCCAACTCTGTGAGACCCCCATAGACGGCAGCCCACCAGGCTCCCCTGTCCCTGGGATTCTCCAGGCAAGAATACTGGAGTGGGTTGCCATTTCCTTCTCCAATGCATGAAAGTGAAAAGTCAAAATGAAGTCGCTCAGTCGTGTCCGACTCTTTGCAACACCATGGACTGCAGCCTACCAGGCTTCTCCGTCCATGGGATTCTCCAAGCAAGATTACAGGAGTGGGGTTCCTGTTACCTGCCTACAAAGAGCCTGGCAAATAATAGGTCCTCATTTAGATGTCAGATGGATAGATGAATGGGTGCATGAAACAGAAAAAGAAATTTGGGGGAAAATATAATAGGCTAGGGACATATTTTAAACAAAAAAAACTTTAATTCCCACTCCCTCCAACCTATCTTTGACTCTCTGAAAACATTAGGGAAAGAAAGAGAAAATATAAAGAGAAAACAGAGGAAAAGAGGATGGTAACAAGAAGTTGACCAAATTGTTTATTTTTTTAAAATATTCATCCTGATATACACACACATACTTCTAATATATTAATACATAGCTATTCAACATAGGCCAGAAGTTGTCATAAAAAATGGTTACTTTGAATACTGTATAATTTAGGTAATAATTGATCATATGCAAATTTCCACAACCCCCAAGCTTGACAAAGGGCCCTCTGCAGGGACTTTCCTAGGTGGATGGTACAAGGCCAGGAGCCACATTTGAGGTGGATGAATTTGCATTTTACACTTCACTTTCCCTTTGGCTCTTTAGTACTCTGTTTGCTGAGTAATAACAAGCCTAAGGGTTGGATGAGAAAAGCAGGAAAAAGAGGCTTAGTTTGTCCAGAAACTGAGTAATACACCTGTAAGAACATAGAGCAAACCACAGCTTTATAACTCATTTCCTTATCTAGGAACCTAAAGCTCAGCAAAAATATAGCCACAAAAAGAGATGACCAACAGAATGAAGCAACATACGGTAGATAGACTGGAACTTGTGTTCCTGGTTGTATTTCTGGTTCTGCTCCTCTAGGCCTACTGATGGGCTTCCTTACCTCCATGTATTGAACACAGATATAGCT
>SJYC01009015.1:0-13400 GCA_006408675.1 Madoqua kirkii
ATTACAGGAGTGGGGTTCCTGTTACCTGCCTACAAAGAGCCTGGCAAATAATAGGTCCTCATTTAGATGTCAGATGGATAGATGAATGGGTGCATGAAACAGAAAAAGAAATTTGGGGGAAAATATAATAGGCTAGGGACATATTTTAAACAAAAAAAACTTTAATTCCCACTCCCTCCAACCTATCTTTGACTCTCTGAAAACATTAGGGAAAGAAAGAGAAAATATAAAGAGAAAACAGAGGAAAAGAGGATGGTAACAAGAAGTTGACCAAATTGTTTATTTTTTTAAAATATTCATCCTGATATACACACACATACTTCTAATATATTAATACATAGCTATTCAACATAGGCCAGAAGTTGTCATAAAAAATGGTTACTTTGAATACTGTATAATTTAGGTAATAATTGATCATATGCAAATTTCCACAACCCCCAAGCTTGACAAAGGGCCCTCTGCAGGGACTTTCCTAGGTGGATGGTACAAGGCCAGGAGCCACATTTGAGGTGGATGAATTTGCATTTTACACTTCACTTTCCCTTTGGCTCTTTAGTACTCTGTTTGCTGAGTAATAACAAGCCTAAGGGTTGGATGAGAAAAGCAGGAAAAAGAGGCTTAGTTTGTCCAGAAACTGAGTAATACACCTGTAAGAACATAGAGCAAACCACAGCTTTATAACTCATTTCCTTATCTAGGAACCTAAAGCTCAGCAAAAATATAGCCACAAAAAGAGATGACCAACAGAATGAAGCAACATACGGTAGATAGACTGGAACTTGTGTTCCTGGTTGTATTTCGGTTCTGCTCCTCTAGGCCTACTGATGGGCTTCCTTACCTCCATGTATTGAACACAGATATAGCTGTATGATTGTCTATGGTCAATAAAACATGAGTGCAAGTGATATGGGTCACTTCCAGGTGAAGCATTTAAGACCCAGTGACATGATTCTTCATGATTTTTTTCTTCCCTGCTGCCATGATGGGTGCATTCCAGATGAGGGAGCCTCCACCAGCCTCGGGGCCAGAGTGAGGATGATATGGCACAGACATCAACAATCCGCAGCCCCTGGGTTGGCTGTCTACTTTTATAAATAATGTTTTGTTGGAATAAAGCCATTTCCACTTATCTACGTGTTTTCAAGCTGCAATGGTGGAACTGGATTGTTGCAACAGAGACTGTTACAATATGCAAACCTAAGATGTTTACTAAATGGGCCTCTAAGAATAGTATGCCAACTCTTGATATACTGTTCCCCCACTCCACATGCTTGAGAAGAGCATATAGATTGAAAGACAAACCTTTGTTATTTTAAACCAACAAAAAGTGGGGACTATTTGTTATTCATATAGACCCAGGTTATTCTGGCTGATACAAAACTCTCCTAAAAAAAATCACCCAATTTGCATGTATGTCATTAATAGAAAAACATTACTCAATAAATAGTGAAACCAGATGTAAGAACAAACTTTTGGTTACCTGGAGGAAAAGGAGGAACAGAAATAAATTAGAAGGCTGGTATATACACACTTCTATATATAAAAGAGATAACTAATAAAGACCTGCTATGCAGCATAGCTAACTCTACTCAGTACTCTGTAGTGAGCTATTTGGGAAAGGAATCTAGAAAGGAGTGGCTATATGTGTATGTGCAAATAACTTAATTTGCTGTGCAGCAAAAGCTAACACAATATTATAAATCTACTCCAATACAAATTTTTTTAAAAATAGTGAAAACAATTAGCACAGTACTTGGACAGGGTAAGCACTTGGGTAGTAGTTTCTTTTCCTGGCTGAACATTCTCCATGGAAAAGAGAGACGAACACTGATGTAATCAGGAATGGATGCCACGTCACTCCCTCAAAACACGTTGTCCAAAAGTGGCGGGTTTTCAACCAGTTTAAAAAGAAAGATGTTGACATGACAGTTATTAAGATGTTAGAAAACATTAGAAGAGTTAGAGTGAAAGCAAAGTTGAGTCTGTTGAATGCACTGAAACATCAATTGTTAGGACAAGAGGCATATAAAGAAAGGAGGCAAAGAGTGGCTGCTTTTCATCTGATCGCTTCTGGAAGGCTGGAGCCTGGCTACACGTTTGAAGCAGAGGTGAAAAAGCTGAACTGGATTCATCTGCTTCAGTAATGGAAATGATTTAAAGTTTTAAATGGTAAAAAGGTTTTTTTTTCTTTCTAGAAGAAAGGTTAGGGAATATTTGCTAAGTTTTTAAGTATTAATACCAGCAATGAACACTTTGATAGCTCTTATAATGTTCCAGGCACTATTCTGAGCACTTGACACATTTTAACTCTTAAAATCATCGTGATCCTATGAGTTAGGTATCATCATTATCTCTAATTTAAATAAAAGGGTGAAGCATAGAGAAATTAAGTAGCTTTCTCAAGGTCAGCAATTGCAAAGTGGAGATGACCTTGCACACAGACATTCCAGGTCCAAGGCAATGGCTTTTACCCATTTTGCCTTATTGAATGTTCAAAAGCTTAGCACTAGACTTGGGATAGAGTATGAAGGCAAAGACTCATCGTGAGTCTTTCCATCTGCTTGCTGGCTGCTTTGGCTGTGTGTATCAGAAAACTCAACTCAAACTGGTTTAAGCGATGAAGAAATTATTTCATGTAATAGAAGTCAGTAGGAACGGTACCTGCACGATTGGCCATCAGTGATTCATTGATGTCACATGAGGCCTAGTTCTCTTTGCCTTTTGATCCTGTTACTCATAGCACTAACTTCACCTAAGATTCCTTGCCGTTATAGTCAGTAACAACAACCAGTAGCAAAGGGTATATATGAGCTCCTTTGTTGTCATCTAGCAAGAAAGAGAATCTCCCTCCATGTTCCACTCTTTCTGGGCCAAGTTAGGTCACATGTTTATGCTTGGGCTTGGCTAGAAAGGGGGAAATGTGACCAGGGCAATGCCAAATGCTGACTGGCTGAAAAAAAATCAGAGTTCCAGAAATTGGAGAAGGCATCAACTTCAACCCTGCTTCATGGCAAAGGGACTTAATACCTGAAAAAAATCAGATTTTAGCTAGGAAGGAAGATGGGAGTTGGATGGATAAGTGACTAACAATGTCCAGCAGCAGTTATCAGCTGAAACACAAACTTATTTGCCAACTTGGTTATCTCTGCCAATCTTCCTCTGGGAATCCTTCCAGAGACAATACACTGAAGTGATAGAAACTCATATTCTTGTTGCATCATGAGTCTGAATCTTAATTCTGTTATCTGTTTATGGATAAGTTGCTTAAATTCTTGAGAGATTGATTACACAAATGAGCAATGGTCAGAGTTTCCCTTCTCCAGGGGATTTTCCCAATTCAGGGATTGAACTCAGGTCTCCTGCATTGCAGGCAGATTCTCTACCATCTGAGCCATAGAAGAGATTTCTATATGTATTCCATATACGTGTGTGTGTGTGTGTGTGTGTGTTCAGTTGCTTCAGTCACATCTGACTCTTTGCAACCTCATGCACTGTAGCGGGCCAGACTCCTCTGTCCATAGGATTTTCCCAGAAAAAATACTGGAGTGGGTTGTCATTCCCTCCTCCAGGGGAATCCTCCTGACCCAGGGCTCGAAACTGTGTCTCCTGTGTCTCCTGCATCGCAGGCTGAGCCACTGGGAAAGCCAACCGACTGTGCAGTCCAGGAAGATGGACTACTCTCTGTACCCATTAGTTTGTGAAACCAAACAATACCCCTGTAATAACTGGCCCCAAATGGTCAGGACTTGATTAATAACTGACAGGTTTAATAATTTTGACCCCTCTTTCAACTTAGGCTCAACCAGAGAAAGTCAAATATGCATCCCTAACCAACTGCACAGGAATTTCCCAGTTCTAGTAAGCTGTTACAGCTTTTTCATGACAACAGCCTCCAGTCAGGATAGACCTGAAACCTTTCCTTTTTCTATACAAAGCTTTGATTTGAATTTCATGTTGAAACTATTTTCATGTAGTTAAAAAGTTAAAATGTTAAGGCTCCCTGATGGAAACATACTTAATCCTTATAAATATTTCAACCTGCAAAATTATATTTCATTACACCTACTGAACGGAAAATAGGAAGAAATACGATTAAAATATAATGAAGAAGAAGAACACCAAGGGAGAACGAGACAGAATGAGTCTCTTACCAGGTGTGTTATGAGACACATAAGCAGGGGTGAAGTTGCCTCCCAGGAGGAAATGAAAAAGGCCAGGATAGTAGAAATGTCTTACAGAGAAGGAGATGGTTTGTTCCCTTAATATTAAGAAATGGTGAAGTGTTTGTTGTGTGTACCCATACATATTATAGATTATTCTGATTAAAAGGAGTTAAATCTCAGAGAAAGGTGGAGGGAATGAAGATGAAAGTAGCTATGACTGGGGAGAATTCCAGGTTACAGTCATTTTATCCTTCAAAGACTTCTCCAAGTGATCAAAGAACATGAACAATTCAGGACAACATAATTTTAACCAAACTGATTTACAGAAAATGCTGTGAGGCACCTGTGTGAGGTACAGTGGGTCAAGGCTAGGTTTCTCAAAGATTCATTGAGTCCCCTAGGTTCATGGTGACCTCTTAGCATGGAAACACCCTAAGAAGTGTCCCCATTCAACCACATGTCTGGATACTTGACAATACATGGACAACAGGGGATTAAGGGGATGAATTGATATTTTGAAGGTGATAATTAAAATGTCTGGGAAACAGTGAGCCCTCAAAGAGATATCCTAAAAATTAGTCTTTGATTAGCTGTAACAGAAATTAGTGGGGAATCAAAGAGCCCCATCGCCTTTAAGTGATACAAGCAGAAGACAATGGGGAGGCAGAGAACTGACCGTAGCCTGCTGGTGTATGCCTTAAGCAAGAGCGATTTTTTTTTTTTTTTTAAAGCTCAGGCTTGATGTTTCCACCATTGCCAGGCAGATTATTTATTTTGTAGACCAGGTTCTGTGCTTTCCCACCGATTTTGCATTTTGCTCTCTTACACTAATAACCTCACAGAAACCCTCTCCTTTCATGCACAGTGAAGCAATAAACTCCTCATTCTATCTCTCTATGTGAAGCAGATGCTGTGTCAAAATGCTGTTGACACCCAGAAATAGATCAAAATAGATATACCCAGCTGATTTTTTATAAATGTGAGAAAGCAATTCAATGAAGATAGGATAGCCTTTCAGTAAATGGTGCTGGAGCCGTTGGGCATCGTAGAAAAAAGGGAAAGAGGTAAAGAGAGAAAAGAAGGGAAAAAGGAAGAAATGAGCCTTGATTTAATTCTCACACATTATACAAAAATTAACTCAAAATGGATCATAGACTTAAATGTAATACATAAAACTTTTAGAGTGAGAAAAAACAGTCTTTGTGACCTAAGACTAGGTAGAGTTTTTAGACTTGGCATCAAAACCACAATCCATTAAAACAAACAAACAAAAAAAATAAATCAACAAATTGCACCTCATTAAGTTTAAAACTTTTGCTCTGTGAGAGCCCATGTGAAGAAGATGAAAAGAAAAGTTGTAAACTGGGAGAAAATATTTGCAAAATACCTATGTGGCAAAGGACTAATATATATAATGTGAAGAATTCTCAAAACTCAAGATTTTAAAAAGCAAACAATCCAATTAGAAAAGGGACAAAAAAAGAGACATTAATAGACATTTCACCAAAGAGGATATACAGATGGCAAATAAATACTTGAAAATATGGAGATAAAATCACACAGGTGATAAAATCATATGGAACTTGGTACATGAGTGTGCCTGAACCTATAGGCACACACACAAATAAGCACATGCAGTTAAGACTGGGAAAATCTTAATAGGATCAGTAAATTGTGTCAATGTCTATATCCTGCCTGTGATCTTATACTATAGTTTAGCAAAATGTTACCACTGGGGGAAACTGGATAAGCTGTACAACAAATCTTTTTGCTCTGTTCCTCACTACTATATGTGAAATAACAATTATCTCAATCAAAAAAAATGTATATGTATATGCTGTTGATGGAGTAAAAACCAAACTAACAACACATGCCAGAAAACTAAACTAAAATAGGTTCTTTCGAAGGTAATTATGACCTTTCTGGATATTTGTATGTTTACATATGTCCATATCATACCCCCCAAAATTTTTAATTTAAATAACTTTTAATTTTTATCATAATGGTAATAATGAATTGTAGAAAAGAAAAATATAAATGTAAAAGGAAAATAAAATAAAAACACTTCTAATCCCAGCATCCAACAATAACTTGAGATTGATTTTTAAAATATGCTATAATATGATTTTTAGCTTTTACCATTTTAGTAACTATATTTAATGATCTCATAAGTAACTGAGGCTCTTTTGAAATATGTATTTTTTTAATTTGCATTCTTTAAATAATAAAGGGAGCAAGCATGTAGGCAGTTACTGATTAAACCCTACAATTGTGAGATTGGGTAGTCATGGGAGTGAAGCAGGGTTTGTCTAGCAGGGCATGTACAGAGAGCAAGAGAACAGCCATCTTGAATGGCCTGACCATACACTGCATCCCTACATCCCCTGCTGACCCTTGCAGTTCTGGTCTACCCCTCTTCTGGGATATCCACAGGTTTAGCTATGTAGAGATGCACTGCAACCGATTGCCCAAATGCAACACAGACACCAGCAGTTAAAGAGTATCAGGAGGAAGACACCCAGTTGACTAAAGACAGTAATTTTCTAAGAGGTGGACAAACTTTGGAGCCAGGTACTCACTGGCTCCTCTGTCTCTGGGATTCTCCAGGTAAGAATACTGGAGTGGGGTGCCATTTCCTTCTCCAATGCATGAAATGGTTCTTGGTTATAACTGATGTCCACGGGAGGCCCGTATGTTACACACAGCTGTTTCACTGCTTGATGGCTCCAGGAAGACTTGTAATGTCTTCTGCCTGTTGTAACACATGGTGGACTGCATCTGGCTGTTGTTTCAGCACACTGTTGTTGCTCTGGCCCCCTAGAGCTGGGACTAGAAGCCCATGGATACTCTTTTATTATTTTGCCGTTGCCACAGGCCCCAACCAGACCTGTGTGAGTAACTGGCCATGATCAATTCACAAGACTGTCCATAAGTTAATAATCCTGAATCCTGTGTCTCTAATTGTCTAGGGGTGGTAGGTCAGGTGGTGTTTGTCTTACCTGACCAGATAACACCCAAGTATTTCATAGATCACCCTAGTCCTTGCATTTTGTCTGTATTCACCAGCCATAGCCTGTGCAGTCAGATGAGTGGGGGCTGTTACTTTTAAAATGGAGATAGGCTCTGAGGTTTACAGGATATCATCTGTATAGTGTGAGAGAAAGACACTGTTTATGGTCATCAGCTGCCCCAGGGCCCCACGTGTGAGTAGATGGCCACCTCAGGATTACGCCCCAAATTTTGTTCCCATCCTTATTTTCCAGCACCTTGTTGCTCACAGAATCTCCTCAGCCTTCTAGCTGGCTCCCCAATTGTTGGACTGTACCCCACAGGCCTGCACACCTTGTAGTTGTCCAGCCTCACAACTGAAGAAAAGAGCCCAGAGGCAGCAACAGAGATATTTATTGGACAAGGAATCCTGCATATCTGAAGCAAAGGATCCCAGTGTGACAACCCACCACGAATTGTAGATGGCAGGCAGGACATAACAACAGATTTCACCACTCGGGAGAGAAGGAGGCTACCATTTACAGGGATAATTGACGTCAGGTGGGTCATCAGTTACCAGGGAAACCAGTTGCTGGGGCAGCAGACAAGCACACAGGCAGTTACTGATTAGCTCTATAATTAAAAGATTGAGTAGTCATGGGTGTGAAGCGGGAGCTGGTCAAGCAGAGGGTGTAAGAGAGCAAGAGAACAGCCATCTGGTATGGCCTCACAATACATAAGGTATCTGTTCTAGGAGAGGCAAAGAGTCCTGCAAGATCTATCAAAGACTCGGAAGCTGTCCCTCCTGGATTTCTGCAGGCTTTACCATGCCTCCCACATCTGAGAAACGTGTATATTCAACAAGTTTCCTTCATATAAACAGAAAAGAAGAGGGCTTCCCTGGTGGTCCAGTGTTTAAGAATCCACCTGGCAATGCAAGGAATCCCTGATCTGGGAGGATCCTGCCTGCCACAGAGCTACTAAGCCTGAAAGCTGCAACTGCTGAGCCATGTGCTGCAACTACTGAAGCTCAGGTACCTAGAGCCTGTGTGCAACAAGAGAAGCCACTGCAATGAGAAGCCCGCGTACCACAATGAAGAGTAGCCTCTGCTTGCCACAACTAGAAAAAGCCTGCACATAAGAACAAAGACCCACAGCAACCAAAAAATAAAATAAATAAATAAACCTTAAAAAAAAAGAAGAAAAGCAGCATACTTCTAGGGGGTCAAATTCTGCAGCCCCGGCTCAGTTTCCATTAGTAGGTAAAAGCTGATTTTTTGGGTCCATTTGTACAAGCCTGTAATGGATTCTCCTAGGATGCAGGTAATAGACACTGACATTTCAGAAAGCCTCCAAAATAGAATTCACTGGAAAGAACATCCTGCCTCATGCAGGAAATAACCAAAAAGTGCATGATTATATATTTCCCACTCTTCAGCATTGCGGTGCCATGAAAGGGCAATAGCCTCTCTCAAGCTAAAAGGGATAAAATAGGAAACTCTAATGGCACAAAAGTAGGTGCAATGTTACTTCCATTCCAGGAGAGGTTGCCAGCATCGACAGTGGCACCTGGCAGCCCTGGAAGTGACCATACTTTCTGCAGTGGAAACACTAGTTGAAATGCTCTACCTGTACTGCTGATGAGACAGTCTGCCTGGAAGCCACCTATGCTTTTTCTCTACTTCACTGAGTTGCACTTACTCTGTATTTTTCTTGCTGTATATCAATGTATCCTTCGGTGGGGGAAAAGGAATATAAGGAGAAGAGCTGACAGATCAAAGAAATGCTATTTTTCCCTCCTGTCTGTAACTGTCTTCTCATTCTCATTCTTGATTCACTGTGGAGTCAGAAACTCTAGCCTAGGCAAAACGTATCTGAAAGCAGTGCCAGGGCACACCGTTGTTGACATCCACTCTGGAAATTCAAAGCCAGCTCATCAGTTTCCTCCCACAGGCCTGGGGGAGATATTCAAGCAAATCGGTGCCAGGCTAATTTAAGATATGATAGGAAACAGATTTTAGCCAGCCAGAAGTTGTTTTTTTTTTTTTTCCTCAGACAGGAAATAAAAACAAGACATTTCCTAGGGTATTATTTGGAACATGAAGTGAGAAAGATGGGCGCATCATCCCTGTGAGCTGCTGCAGCTCCAGACGTGAAGGCAGACAGAGGTGGAGGGCAGGGCTGTATATGGTCAGCACACGGGTCAAGAATCTCTAGATGTCACTGAAATCAGTGTGTCCGCTGAGGGTGAAGCAAGCAGATGGGCTCGAAATGAGGCTATTCTCAAGGAACAAAGGGTTTCTGCTCTGGCTACACACTGACCTTTATGACAGCTACCATGTTGCCTCAATGGCTGTGCTGGAAAGGGCACAGACTGTTGTTTCCACTCAGCTGTGAACACAGAACAGCCAATCCCTGAGAATTGTTTTATCTAGATTTATATCTCAGGGGAGGAAGTAACTCCGCATGACACACTCACCTTTGCTGACTGCCCTTCCTTCTCTGTATTTCACTCTATTTCATATCCAAGGATCAGGTCTCGCCTCTGCAAATGTAGATTCTTCTAACACTGGCTGATTAACCAACAAGGCAAACTAGTATTGTTTAAAGTATTTTTGTTTCAAAACCAAAACAGCACTTCAAAATTACATAGCATCTTTCCATCAGTGTTTTAACAGTTTCTAGACATTACCTTACTAAACCAACACCTTCAAAAGCTTTTGATAAAGGCAAAAGTGGGTGCCCACTAACACCCTTGCCCTTCACCTGTGTTATCAGTGTGATATTGTGAAACAAAGCCTGTACTGGAGGGAGGTGGTCTCGCTTCTCCACTTCTTTGTAAAGCTCACATGTCTCATCTGACAAATACAGAGACTAAAGCAAATGATTTGCACATACCTTTCCAGTCTTGTGAGCCTATGAAATTCTAAAATGAGGAAAAGTTCTCGTTCAGAGTGCCAAAAGCTGGCTTAAATTTAACATCCAGCTTTATTTCCTTGAAGGAAAAATGAATATACTTGCTCAGCCCAGTTTCTGTGCCACCCAGATCCACTCATCATCACATCAAAGCTGGGCTTTGCCATTAGCTTTCTTCCCTGACTGGTAGGGCCTGGCTGCCGCCCATGCATGCTGCCACCTTAAGGCCCAGTAGCTGCTGCTGGAGTTGTCACCACAAACTGAGAAGCTTCAACAGACATGACCATCCAAGGAGGACAGACTACTGCGGCCAAGCACTGCCTAGCTTGGGCCTTCAGAAGCCCCAGCCGCCCCCTGAAGGGGGTGACAATGCAGCTTGGATTTGGGGGGAAGTTGACACAAGGAGATCCATCCAGTCCATCCTAAAGGAGGTCAGTCCTGGGTGTTCATTGGAAGGACTGATGCTGAAGCTGAAACTCCAATACTTTGGCCACCTCATGCAAAGAGTTGACTCATTGGAAAAGACCCTGATGCTGGGAGGGATTGTGGGAAGGAGGAGAAGGGGATGACAGAGGATGAGATGGCTGGATGGCATCACTGACTCGATGGACACGAGTCTGAGTGAACTCCTGGAGTTGGTGATGGACAGAGAGGCCTGGCGCGCTGTGATTCATGGGTTTGCAGAGTCAGACACGACTGAGTGACTGGACTGAACTGAAGTGAACTGAAGACACAATGGGATGAAGTTAGACCAATCAGGGACATGAAATGAAAGCCCACCTTCATGTAAACAGCTTGCCCATCTCTTGCAATAGACAGTTCCAAATGCAGTTATTGGTACATGGTTCCTCTGGAGATGTCTCTTTAAGATTGAGCAACTAATGTGCTTGTGGTGAGGCTCTGGCTAGCTCGGTCATGCTCCTCCTTGAGTTGGTTCTTTCTCATTCCCATCCTCATTTCTCTTTTTCCCTTGGGATTATGCCCTACAATAAAGTCTTGGTGCTGAAAATTTTGGCTCAAGTTCTGTTTTCTAAGAACCTCAACAAAGACAGTGGTGTTGGGAGTGCCCTTAGAAACCAGACATTCAAACATTCAGGAGAGAACTCTGGGTTCCCATTTGTGGTGCTAAACTGGGTGTCCCCAGTCCCTGGCATGCAGCCATGTCACAATTGCTAAATTATTCAACTGGTATGTGGTAAAGGTAGAAGGCAAGATATTGGTGTGTCAAGTGGCTGCTGTACCTGATGAATAAAGGAGAAGTGATAATTTGCAGGACTGTCTTATTGGGTGGCTGCTTTTGATGGCTTTGGGAGCTTTGCAAAAAGGAGGCTAATTGCCCACTTATAGCATGCTGCGATAGCCAGAGGGACTCTGTGGCAGCTTTTACAAGTCTCTTGTTTCCTGCAAGGTGGACAAAGAAGAAAATTACATCCAGGATTGCATGTTATAGGGTGGCAAACTTTCAATGTAGACAAAACACACAGACCCAAAGTGCTCTTGTGTCAAAGTAGGTGTCTAGAGAGGAAAGGAGTATAAACTTGAATCCTGGAGTGGGGACATTTGAAGGGACACTCACTGTGAATGTCCACATGTCCCTGTCCCTCCCTTTTGGTTAGAAAAAAACGGCCCTTTCTCCCTCCTCACAGGAGAAAATCTTCTTCTTGTTCTGAGACGATGCAATGATCTCATGTGAAGCCTTGTTCTCCTCTGCCCCCCTGCCTTCAGGGTGATAATCATGGTGACATCCTAGGACAGTCTGGTCACGGGAGCGCTTTGATCTACAGGGATGGCTGGTGATGGGTGATGGATCCTGACCAGCCTAGGAGTTGGATGCATGGACAGCCAGTGAAGATGTTGTGTTCTCGCTCTCTCATTTTAGCTCTCAGTTCTCTATGAAGAAGGCAGAGTATCAAGAGTGGATCAGAGCCAAAAGGGATCTGCACCCATTCCAGGCTGTCCTGCCACCTGATCCATGTGACTCATCTGGTTGGAAGGTTCTTAAAGGCATCTGTGAGTGAGAATACTGTGTAGACTCTTGCAAAAGTCTCATGAGAAGAATCATGGTACAGACTCTTATGATTCTGGAGCACAGTTTTATCTTTTGTGGCAGAAAACAACTCTCTATTTGGAAAACTAGCAAGATGCTCATCACAAATATTTAGTCCTCATCATGAACACCAAGTGACTATAAAACAGAGCTGCTCCTCCTGAGTTCAGTGCTATCAGACCCAGCACACCACAGGTACAGGTGGGGATGAGCAATGCATGACATACTGGAAGGGGCACATTCAGCATCAGGCTGAAGTCAGTCCAGGACACCTGAGGAAAGTACAGAGACAGGTGGCTTAGGCTTGTATTCCCTAACTCTGCTTTGCTAGTGCCTGCCCTTCAGTCCACAGCCATAGATCACTGGGGGCTCTCTATGGCAACTGTCAGAGGAAGAAAGGACTTGGGCCTCGCTCGAAAAAGGCAGAGTGGGTTGTTGGGTCAGTGATACTGGGCTTGGTTGCCCTCATTTCTTTCTCTGTGTTCCTCTCCTTTCCAGAGCACAGCTCAGTGGGTTCTCTGTGGCCCCAGAGACAAATAATTACACTTTCTGGATCCAGGCTGACAACCAGGCTTCTCTGTATTTCAGTTGGTTGGGGGACCTGAGGATCAAGATGTTTTGTCATTGGTGCTGTATGGATGGAGAAGTCTTAAGGCTACTACAAGAATAAGACTAAAATCCAGAGGCAGGAGGCCTAACACCAAAACTTGAGATCACCAGAAATCTCCTGACTCCAGGGACCACTAATCAACAACTCATCCAAAAGCCTCCATACCCACACTGAAACCAAGCTCCACCCAAGAGCCAAGTTTCAGAGCAAGACATACCAAGCTAATTCTCCAACAAAGCAGGAACATAACCCTGAGCACAAAAATACAGGTGACCAAAAGTCACACCAAACCCACAGACACCTCAAAACTCATTACTGGACACTTCATTGCACTCCAGAAGGAAGAGATCCAGCTCCACCCACCAGAACACCAAAGCAAGCTTCCCTAACTAGGAAACCTTGACAAGCCACTCGTCCAACCCCACCCAAAGGGAGGAACCTCCACAATAAAGAGGAACCACAAACTTCCAGCATACTGAAAGGCCACCTCAAACACAGCAACCTAAAAAAAGATGAAAAGGCACAGAAATATTCAGCAGGTAAAGGAATGTGATAAAAGCCCACCAAACCAAACAAAAGAGGAGGAGATAGGGAGTCTACCTGAAAAAGAATTCAGAATAATGATACTAAGAGAGATGATATGGGGAGAGTGGTGGGAGGGGGGCACAGGAATGGG
>SJYC01009016.1:0-39925 GCA_006408675.1 Madoqua kirkii
ATCTGATTTCTGTTAATATCAATATCTGCTTTATAACACTGGAATATTATACTGGAATAATGAGGCTTCCCAGGTGATGTTAGTGGTAAATAGTCCACCTGACAATGCAGATGATGCAATAAACTCGGGTTCAATCCCTGCTTGGGTCGGGAAGATCCCCTGGAAAAGGAAATGGTGGCAACCCACTCCAGTATTTTTGGCTGGAAAATTCCAAGGGCAGAGGAACTTGGTGGGCTACAGTTGATGGGGTAGCCAAGAGTCAGATATAACTGAGGCTATGTATGAGACGGGCCTGGGACCTGGGACCCTTTCCTGCAGTGCTTGCACCTGAACACACCTCCCCTGGAGTGGCAGAATACTGGGCACCCCACTCCAGTACTCTTGCCTGGAAGATCCCACGGACAGAGCAGCCTGGTAGGCTGCAGTCCATGGGGTCACTAAGGGTCGGACATGACTGAGTGACTTTACTTTGACTTTTCACTTTCATGCATTGGAGAAGGAAAGGAAATGGCAACCCACTCCAGTGTTCTTGCCTGGAGAATCCCAGGGACAGTGGACCCTGGTGGGCTGCTGTCTATGGGGTCACATAGAGTTGGACACGACTGAAGTGACTTAGCAGCAGCAGCAGCAAAGATACAGAGAGACCAGAGAACACAAGAGCCACTTTTGAGGAGCACAGAACAAAAGCAAGATGTCAGGAAGCAAAGGCAATCTGCTAAGCATACGCCCTGTATGCAGCACACCTAAGAAGTGAGCAAAACACCTAACCATCCCTCCGGTCCAACTCCTAGACACACCCCTACCCTCATCACATATAAGGAGGGGACTTGTCTTGCTCCCCACTGCTGCAGCAGAAGCCCTGATAAAACCTTGCTTGAATTCCTGTCTGGCCTCTAGTCAAATTTACTGATTGGGGAAGGCCAGGAACCCTGGTCAGTAACATCAAGAAGCTGTGTAGTATCCATCACAGATTCATCTTGATATTTTCCTTGTGATTAATGGTGTTGAGAATCTTTCAAGATGCACTTTAGCCCTTCAAGACCTTTGGTAAACTATTCATTCAAATCTTTTGCCCATTTTTGTTTTGTCACTAATGCATAAGAGTTTTATCTATTAAGGATCTTACTTTCTATATATAAATATACACATATAGGAAATAAAATCATTCAATCTGAGTTTTCATGGTTTTCCCCAGTTCATGCAGGAAAGATTCCGACCATAAGGTTATGAGACACACAACATATAATACTGCACGGGCGAGATCAATAGCAGCATATTAGCCATATGTACTCACACCTTGTAAGAGAACTCTGCTAGGAAGGCCCACACAAGGATTGCATTTAGGAACAAGGTGAACAACCAGGGATTACAGGGAACAGACTTTGTAGTATCAAGAAAATAGGATGCCTAGGAGAATGTGATTGGCTTGTTTGAATCAATCCATGGACTGGAGGTGGACTCAAACTTCAGTTCAGTTCCATTCAGTCTCTCAGTCGTGTCTGACTCTTTGCTAACCCATGGACTGCAGCAAGCCAGTCTTCCCTGTCCATTACCAACTCCTGGAGATTGTGCAAATTCATGTCCATCAGGTCATGATGCCAAAATCATCTCATTCTCTGTCGTCTCATTCTCCTCCCACCTCCAATCTTTCCCAGTATCAGGGTCTTTTCTAATGAGTCAGCCCTTCTCATCAGGTGGCCAAAATATTGGAGCTTCAGGTTCAGCAGCAGTTCTTCCAATGAATATTCATGACTGATTTCCTTTAGGATGGACTGGTTGCTTAATATAGCCAGGACATGGAAGCAACCTAGATGTCTATCAGCAGACGACTGAATAAGAAAGCTGTGGTACATATACACAATGTAATTTTACTCAGCCATTAAAAAGAATGCATTTGAATCAGTTCTAATGAGTTGGATGAAACTGGAGCCTATTATACAGAGTGAAGTATGTCAGGAAAAAAAAACACCAATACAGTATCAGTTCAGTTCAGTTACTCAGTCATGTCAGACTCTTTGTGATCCCATAAACTGCAGCATGCCAGACCTCCCTGTCTATCACCATCTCCCGGAGTCCACTCAAACTCACGTCCATCGAGTCGGTGATGTCATCCAGCCATCTTATCCTCTGTTGTCCCCTTCTTCTCCTGCCCCCAATCCCTCCCAGCATCAGTCTTTTCCAATCAGTCAGCTCTTCGCCTGAGGTGGCCAGAGCACTGGAGTTGCAGCTTTAGCATCATTCCTTCCAAAGAAATCCCAGGGCTGATCTCCTTCAGAATGGACTGGTTGGATCTCCTTGCAGTCCAAGGGACTCTCAAGAGTCTTCTCCAACACCATTAAGGCCCACTTAACTTCACATTCCAGGATGTCTGGCTTTAGGTGAGTGATCACATCATCATGGCTATCTGGGTCATGAAGACCTTTTTTAATACATTTCTTCTGTGTATTCTTTCCACTTCTTAATATCTTCTGTTCCTGTGAGGTCCATACCATTTCTGTCCTTAAGTGTGCCTATATTTGCATGGTGTTCCCTTGACACATTTAAGTTTCTTGAAGAGATTTCTAGTCTATCCCAATCTATAGTTTTTCCTCTATTTTCTGTTCCTGTGAGGTCCATACCATTTCTGTCCTTAAGTGTGCCTATATTTGCATGGTGTTCCCTTGACACATTTAAGTTTCTTGAAGAGATTTCTAGTCTATCCCAATCTATAGTTTTTCCTCTATTTCTTTGTGTTGATCACTGAGGAAGTCTTTCTTATCTCTCCTTGCTCTTCTTTAGAACTCTGCATTCAAATAGGCATATCTTTCCTTTTCTCCTTTGCCTTTAGCTTCTCTTCTTTTCTCAGCTATTTGTAAGGCCTCCTCAGACAACCAGTTTACTTGTTTTGCATTTTTCTTGGGGATGGTCTTGATCACTGCCTCCTGTACAATGTCATGAACCTCTGTCCATAGTTCTTCAGACACTCTATCAGATCTAATCCCTTGAATTTTTTTGTCGATTTGATTTAGGTCATACCTGAATGGTCTAGTCGTTTTCCCTACTTTCTTCAATTTAAAAATGTTTCTGATGTTCCAACCAGTCCATTCTGAAGGAGATCAGCCCTGGGATTTGTTTGGAAGGAATGATGCTAGAGCTGAAACTCCAGTTCTTTGGCCACCTCATGTGAACAGTTGACTGACTGGAAAAGACTCTGATGCTGGGAGGGATTGGGGGAAGGAGGAGAAGGGGACGACAGAGGATGAGATGGCTGGATGGCATCACTGACTCAATAGATGTGAGTCTGAGTGAACTGCGGGAGTTGTTGATGGACAGGGAGGCCTGGCGTGCTATGATTTACGGGGTTGCAAAGAGTTTGACACGACTGAGTGACTGAATTGAACTGAAGGCTGAGGCTCTGATTTGTGCCTCTGGAATTCCTAAGGATCTGGCTATAACTGTAGCCAGTTAACACCCTGAAGTTTTGTGATGGATTGAGCTGTGGTAAGGTGATTCAATTTGTTTTCATTTTCCTAGGACTCCCTTGGTTTCACTACTAAAAATCCCACTTCCTCAGAGCCTCTTCCACCCCAGCAAAGCAGGCCACTGGTCATCACAGTGTGTTGTGTGAAACCCTCCTCACATCCCAAGAGGAACAGAGATTTAAGTCTGGCTTGTGCTGGCAATAAAACAATTTATGTTTGGACAAGTGTGAATTACTTCATAATGCTTTCTGCCCCCGCCCTTGGGAAGCATCCTGAAACAAACAAAGAGCACCGACCATGAGGCATTGTTCCTCGGTGACTTTATCATTTGCTGTCTAATTGGGAACTTTTCCAAAAATAGTTTTGGCAACCTCCCATCTAAAGTAAGTATAACTGGGCTTCCCTGGTGGCTCAGCAGTAAAGAATCTGCCCACCCATGCATGAGACACAGGTTCACTCCCTGGTTCTGGAAGATTTCACATGCCACTGCCAGGCACCGAAATTAGAGAGCAGCCTCAGCTCGCCACATCTAGAGAAAAGTTCATGCAGCAACAAAGACTGCCAAAAGTAAATAAATAAGTCTCAAAATAAGATATAATCTCACTGTTTTCTTCCATGACCCTGAGAACAATAGTCAGGACCTCACTAAGGAGGTGGTTATCCTGGTGGTAGGCATGAAACCAGGTCTGTGATTGGTTCTGCCCTCCTCTAGGTCACAGGAGCACCCATGACAACAGAGGAATGGGTCCACTAGGTGATCAGGGCCCTCCTGCAGGGCCACAGACTTCCACCTTGGCAAAGATACACCTCTGTCACTTACACATGGCATTTCTCTATTTCCTGGATCCATTTGCTTGACTGGTATGTAGACAAATGTTTAGGATTCTAAATATTATTTGGGGCTGTAGATGAGAGCCATGGAGTCCCTGAGTTTGGGGGAAATGGCTGAGAGGAGAGAACGAAGGATGCTGACACTTCATCAACCTCCCACCTCCAAGCACTCTGAGACACTCCCTTTTCATTTTCTTTATCTTTTGAGCATTCACATCAAGTTCTGCTTCATGAAAATACTTTTTTTTTTCTAAAATGTTTGAAAAGAACAAAAATTGAAGATATAAAATATTTATAACATTTACCTGTAAAGATATGATCATGAATACTTTAAACCACTTTGAGTGCTGAAATAATCCCAACAGGCAATATCTTAAGCCACATAAATGTTTGTTTCTTTTTTCTTCATTTCTAAATATAGCATTCCCCCACCCTCTTGCTTTTTTTAAAGAAAAAAGTGTTAAGGCTGAAAACTTGAATGATTAGATTCAAAATCCAGCCCTGCTGTTTCATAGCTTTCTTACTGTGACAAGTAAATTTAAGCTACATGAGTCTGTGTTGCTTTGTGTGTAACATGAGTATAATAATACTGACTTTCTGGATTCTGTGAGAGTTAAATGAAATACTGCACATCAAGTGTCTGGTATGTAGTTGCTTAATAAATAGTAACTACTCTTCTACTATGGTAACTACTATTTAAATTAACTGAAGTTATGAAGCTTCATGATAGCCTCTGCCGACGTCTCCAGCCTCATCTCTCACTAGCCTTACAAGTTCTGCTGGAGACTTAAATCACTTTCAGAATAAAGAAACTGAAGAGTTTTCTGATACGAATTTGGGAAAGGGTGGCAGAAGATGCCCAAAATGTGAACGCATCTTGCTATCTTGTCCCCCAAACCTCCTTCTGTGCTTTGAATATGCTGTTCTCATCTGCCAGACTAACCGCTAATGCTCTCCCAGGGCTCAGCTCAGGGGTCACCTTGCTAGGAAGCTTTTCCTTTACTCCTCCCATCTAGACTAGAGACAGCCTCCTCTGTATTCTACCGTGGAACCCATGAGAAGGCCCTGTAAGTGTATGCTTTAACATATTACCCCTCACAAGACTACTGTAGCAAACATATCTCATGGTGCCTGAATGACCACAGCCAGTTTTAAGAGGCTTCCTCTGCTCAGAGCTCCTGGGTGGTCATGTTTTGTGCACCCTGCTCCTCTCTATCTTCCCCCTCCCCAGTTGAAACTGGAATAATTATGAGCACTTGACCACGGATATCCAAGATGGTCGAGTAGAAGGACATGTGCTCATCACCTCCTGAGAGAACTCCAAAATTACAACTCATGGCTGAACAACCATCAATAGGAAAATGCTGGATCCCACCAAAAAAAAAGATACCCCACATCCAAGGGCAAAGGAAAAGCCCCAAAAAGATGGTAGGAGGGGCAAAATTGCACTTAGAATCAAATCCCATACCTGTCAGGATGCTCAGAAGGCTAAAACAAGACCTTGTGTGCACCAGGAGAATGAGAACTCCAAAATTACAACTCATGGCTGAACAACCATCAATAGGAAAATGCTGGATCCCACCAAAAAAAAAGATACCCCACATCCAAGGGCAAAGGAAAAGCCCCAAAAAGATGGTAGGAGGGGCAAAATTGCACTTAGAATCAAATCCCATACCTGTCAGGATGCTCAGAAGGCTAAAACAAAACCTTGTGTGCACCAGGAGAACCCACAGAGACTGAGCCAGACGTGGCCTTTGAGGGTCTGAGTGTCTCCTGCAGAAGTATGGGTCAGCAGTGGCCTGCCGCAGGGGCAGGGGCTCTGGGTGCAGCAGACCTGGGTATGGCATAAGTCCTCTTGGAGGAGGTCACTGCTAACCCCACAACAGGGCCTCCGGAACTTACACAAGACTGCGGAAAGAGACTGTTGGAGGGCACAAACAAAACACTGTGCACACCAGGACTCAGGAGAAAGGACAGGGACCCTAAAAGAGACTGACCCAGACTTGCCCGTGAGTATCCAGGAGTCGCCGGTGGAGGCGTGGGTCTGTGGTGGCTTGCTGCAGGGTCAGGGGCACTGAGTGGGCAATGCATGCGCTGGACCTTTTGAAGGAGGTCACCATTTGCTTCATTACTTCTACCACAGTTTAGCCCCGGGTCAAACAACAGTGATGGAACACAGACCTGCCGTCAACAGAAAATTAGGTTAAAGATTTACTGAGTATGGCCCCACCATCAGAACAAGACCCAGTTTCTCCCTCAGTCAGTCTCTGCCATCAGGAAGCTTCCATAAGCCTCTTATCCTTCTCCATATGAGGGCAGACAAATGAAAACCACAATCACAGAAAATGAATCAAACTGATCATGTGAACCACAGCCTTGTCTAACTCAATGAAACTATGAACTATGCAGTGTAGGGCCACCCAAGACGGACAGGTCATAGTGGGAGGTCTGACAAAACATGGTCAGCTGGAGAAGGGAATGGAAAGCTACTTCAGTATTCTTTCCTTGAGAACCCCATGAACAGTATGAAAAGGCAAAAAGATAGGATACTGAAAGATGGACTCCCCATGTTAGTAGGTGCCCAGTATGCTACTGGAGAAGAGTGGAGAAATAATTCCAGAAAAATGAAGAGACAGAGACAAAGCAAAAACAACACCTAGTTGTGGATGTGACTGGTGATGGAAGTAAAGTCTGATGCTGTAAAGAGCAATATTGCATAGGAACCTGGAAAGTTGGGTCCATGAATCAAGGTAAACTGGAAAAGGTCAAATAGATGGTAAGAGTGAATATTGACATTTTAAGAATCAGTGAACTAAAAGGGGCTGGAATGGGTGAATTTAACTCAGATGACCATTATATCTACTACTGTGGGCAAGAATCCCTTAAAAGAAATAGAGTAACCTACATAGTCAACAAAAGAGTCCAAAATGTAGTATGTGGATGCAATCTCAAAAACAACAGCAGGATCTCTGTTCATTTCCAAGGCAAACCATTCAATATAACAGTAATCCAAGTCTATGCCCTGAACAGTGATGCTGAAGAAGTTGAAGTTGAATGAATCTATGAAGAACTACAAGACCTTCTAGAACTAACACCCCCCAAAAGATGTTCTTTTCATTATAGGGGATTGGAATGCAAAAGAAGGAGGTCAAAAGATACTTGGAGTAACACACAAATCTGGCCTTGGAGTACAAAATGAAGCAAAGGCTAACAGTTTTGCCAAGAGAATGCATTGGTCATAGCATACACCCTCTTCCAACAACACAAGAGAAGACTCTACACATGGACATCACCAGATGGTCAATACTAAAATCAGATTGATTATATTCTTTGCAGCCAAAGATGGAGAAGCTCTATACAGTCAGCAAAAACAAGACTAAGTGGTTAGTGTGGCTCAGATCATGAACTCATTGCCGAATTCAGACTTAAATTGAAGAAAGTAGGGAAAACCACTAGACCATTCAGGTATGCCCTAAATCAAATTCCTTATGATTATGCAGTAGAAGTGGCAAACAGATTCAAGGGATTAGATCTGATAGACAGAGTGTCTGAAGAACTATGGATGGAAGATCATGACATTGTACAGGAGGCAGTGATCAAGACCATGCCCAAGAAAAAGAAATGCAAAAAAGTAAAATGGTTGTATGAGGAGGCCTTACAAATAGCTGAGAAAAGAAGAGAAGCTAAAGGCAAAGGAGAAAAGGAAAGATACACCCATTTGAATAGCAGGGAGAGACAAGAAAGCCTTCCTCAGTGATCAATGCAAAGAAATAGAGGAAAACAATAGAATGGGAAAGGCTAGAGATGTCTTCAAGAAAATTAGAGATGTCAAGGAAATATTTTATGCAAAGATGGGCACAATAAAGGACAGAAATGACATGGACCTCACAGAAGCAGGGAATCAAGATTGCTGGGAGAGATATGCAGATGACACCACCCTTGTGGCAGAAAGCAAAGAAGAACCAAAGAGCCTCTGGATGAAAGTGAAAGAGGAGAGTGAAACAGTTGGCTTAAAACTCAACAGTCACAAAACTAAGATCATGGCATCTTGTCCCATCACTTCATGGCAAATAGATGGGGAAACAATGGAAACAGTGACAGACTTTATTTTGGGGTGGCTCCAAATCACTGCAAATGGTGACTGCAGCCATGAAATTATAGATGCTTGATTCTTGGAAGAAAAGCCATGACCAACCTAGACAGCATATTAAAAAGCAGAGACATTACTTTGCCAACAAAGGTGCATCTAGTCAAAGCTATTGTTTTTCCAGTAGTCATGTATGAGTGTGGGAGTTGGACTGTAACAAAAGCTGTGCACCAAAGAATTGATGCTTTTCAACTGTGGTGTTGAAGACTCTTGAGAATCTCTTGGATTACAAGGAGATCCAACCAATCAATCCTAAAGGAAATCAGTCCTGAATATTCATTGGAAGGACTGATGTTGATGCTGAAACTCCAATACTTTGGTCACCTGATGGGAAGAACTGACTCATTGGAAAAGACCCTGTTGCTGGGAAAGATTGAAGGCAGGAGGAGAAGGGAACAACAAAGGATGAGATGGTTGGATTGCCTCACCAACTCAATAGATGTAAATTTGAGTAAGCTCTGGGAGTTTGTGATGGACAGGGAAGCCTGGCATGCTGCAGTCCATGGGGCTGCAAAGAGTTGGACACAACTGAGTGACTGAACTGAACTAAACTGACCCAAGGTCTTCACCATGAGCTATAACCTATGGCAGCACTCTCAGGCCTATTTAGGTATCAGTATCACCATGAGGATTTTTAAAACAAGTACACATGCTGTGCTTTCCAACTTCAAGTATTCTGAGTCAGTAGGTCCAGGATGGGCCCATGCAGAGGAGTTTCTTAAAAGCACTTTAGCTGACTCTGATAAGCAACCAGGACAAAACACTCTCTGAACTATCGTAGAAAGAAGAGCTTGTCTGATTAGAGCTTGGTGGAAATTTGAATAAAGAAACACAGAACAGATTTTATAAGGAGCTTGGAATGGAAAATGAAAGAATTTTGTGGGATTTAATGAGGGTTATGGAAAGTCAAAGGCACTTGTTATATGAAGCAACCAGGAAGCAGAGCAAATGTGGATGGTGAAGAAGTTGATCTGCAGAGAAAGGGAAGTGGAGCTTGAATGTAGACAGAAGCTGACCAAATAAGAGAATGAGAGACACAGAGATGAAGCATCATGAAGAAAATGGGTAGACAGAAAGGACACAAACAGAGAAAGAGAGAGAAATGGGCAGAGAGAGGGAACTGCCACCGTTAACCTAGTTTCCCAGACTGGAAACCTCTGTTGACATCTTAGTCATCATCCACAACCAATCTTGTCATTTCCATCTCAGAAATGTCTTTGAAATGTGGCTTTCCCCCTCTCTAATCCTATTGTCACTGCCTTAGTCCCAGCTTTCATCAGCATTTGCTCTCCATATGGACATCTGGACTACCTAGATGTTCCTAAGAACAATTTTTTTTCTTTTTCTTTTTAATCCTAAAGTACCTCAATAAGAAGACCAAATCTTAAAAAGGGAGAAGATGGAAACATAAATTAACCCATTCTCCATAACCTTGACCCCTTAAAAGCTCTAACAAAGTTTAAGGGTACAGAAATCCAAATTCAATCATTGTTGAATTGTTCTGATGCAGAAATGTACATGCAAAGGGTGATTTCTGATCAATTTTATTTTGTATACTTTGTTCCCCTTGACAGTGATGGTGAATGGAACAATAATTTTGTTCACCAGAAGAAGCTCAGCAGCATGTATCAGTTCCAATGAACTTGGAAGTCTTTATTGGCTAAGCATGGCTCAGGGGCTTATTGAATGTAAACTCAAGGACTCTCATGAATCCTGTTTGCTCCTATTGGCCAAAAAAAAATGCTTTCATTAAAAAAAAAAAAACTTGAAGTATTAGTAAATGTTTCATTTTGGTCGTGACTCCCACTTGAGTCACTCGGTATTAAATAGAAAACGGGTAGGAAGAGGTGGATCTCTGCCAACTGAAAGGAGAGGGGCTAGTCTGGGCAGAACATTTTGTAGGATACAGATCTGAATGTAAGCCAACTATTTTTAAAATCCTCATTCTTGTAAGCCAGTGCATGACCTCCATAGGGTAAGGAGACTATGGAAGTACATATTTGCCATCTGAAATGACCTGTGCAATTCATCTAGAAACCTGCATCACTGAGAACTTTAAATTAATCACAGTGATGAACAAGGAGAACAAGCTGGGGCAAAGAGGTCAGTTTCATTTGATAAGAATGGAATGTGTGGTCTAGCAGGGAATGTGCTGACATTCATCACATTCAGGAAAATTCTCTACAGCCTCTCCCTCTGGAGAGGATTCCTGGGAAAGAAAAGGGCTCCCCGTGAAGCTATAAAAACAAGAACCCCTATAAGCCCTGACTCTTGGTGGTGTCCAAAATCATGATGATCCTAACACCTTCAAATGTCACTCTTTTTGGTCCTAAAGGGGAAAACATCTCTCCATTCACACCTGACGGTGCTTCCTGTGTTTGTTCAGAGCATGTTAGAAACAGACAGAATGTCTAGTTAGTAAACCAAGCACCAGTTGGAGCTGTTTTCTAGCAAATGCATGATTTTTATTTTAAATCTCTTTGTTCCATTGTTCTTCAATGCCATGAAGTGCTTGAAACCTAGCTAACTGCATCCCTCTTCAGCCTGGGAAACCAAGCACAGACTGGCTTAAACGTCAAGCCTGCTAGAGCCAAATTTTATTGGGTTTTGTTGCTGCTATTTGTCTTTGAAAGAGGTGTCAGTGGGAATGGGATTTGAAGTTTGCTTTTGGTGTTGGGGAAATAGGCACCCATCACTGTAAAACACTTTTTTTTTTTTAAATTAAAATGTGATAGAACTCACTGTTCAGCTTAACTCTTGAAATTGAAATGTTTAGGGAGAAGTGGAAGTCTGGTAATGGATAATGAACTTAAGGTGGTGAGAGATGATTTGAAAAGCCATTGAATGCAATTCTTTGCTTTAATAATACCTTAATCCATAGTTTTCTTTTGAAGTGATGCAGCCAGGAACTAGGTATTGCAGATGAATCTAGGTCCTTATAGTTCTCTGCTTCTATGTCATTCACAAATTCTACTCCTCAGTCTCTGAAGATGACTTTTGAATCTGCATGTGTAGAGGAATTAACATCAAACAGAGCTGGGTTAAAGTCTCAACTTGGCGACTTACCTGCTGTTTGACATTGCATAGATTCCTTGAACCCTCTGACTCTCTTGATGAGTTTTATACAAGTTGATGTCTCATCTGGATTTAACCTATCACAACTCATTGTTCAATGCTGCTTCTCAGCAATTTACTGAATTAATAGATGAATAAATAAACCACCCACTGACTCATCTTGTAGAGACACTGGTATACAGGCATAAGGAAATTACATAGTAACTGCTTAAAATATATTCAAATTGGATGTTTTACTTTAAGTTTTTAAGTGAAAAGTGAGAGTTCATTTAAGATATAGAAGCTTGTCAGATGTTTAAATGAAGCTTATTTAATGAGCTATTTTACAAAAGATCATCTACAATAATGGAAAGTCACAGAAAGTGGAAGTGATGTAGAAACATCTTTTCAAGAATAACATTTTACTAATTTACAAGGGAAGTAAAAATAGAAGCAAACAGTGGAAAGACTGAAATAATCTTTTCTCCATTTGTTTTGCTTCATATTGGTTTTACTTCTGACCATGACAAAACAAAGTTGCAGATAAAGCAGCACTTCTAGCTGGTAAGAGCAGGGCACTGGCTTGCAAAATATAGAAACTATAAAGCAGTAAGTTAAAAAGTCAGAAATCTGGGATCTATAGACCAGACTGGAATGACACTCTAAACTTTAAGAAGTCACTTTCATCAGCATTTGCTCTCCATATGGACATCTGGACTACCTAGATGTTCCTAAGAACAATTTTTTTTCTTTTTCTTTTTAATCCTAAAGTACCTCAATAAGAAGACCAAATCTTAAAAAGGGAGAAGATGGAAACATAAATTAACCCATTCTCCATAACCTTGACCCCTTAAAAGCTCTAACAAAGTTTAAGGGTACAGAAATCCAAATTCAATCATTGTTGAATTGTTCTGATGCAGAAATGTACATGCAAAGGGTGATTTCTGATCAGATTTTATTTTGTATACTTTGTTCCCCTTGACAGTGATGGTGAATGGAACAATAATTTTGTTCACCAGAAGAAGCTCAGCAGCATGTATCAGTTCCAATGAACTTGGAAGTCTTTATTGGCTAAGCATGGCTCAGGGGCTTATTGAATGTAAACTCAAGGACTCTCATGAATCCTGTTTGCTCCTATTGGCCAAAAAAAAATGCTTTCATTAAAAAAAAAAAAACTTGAAGTATTAGTAAATGTTTCATTTTGGTCGTGACTCCCACTTGAGTCACTCGGTATTAAATAGAAAACGGGTAGGAAGAGGTGGATCTCTGCCAACTGAAAGGAGAGGGGCTAGTCTGGGCAGAACATTTTGTAGGATACAGATCTGAATGTAAGCCAACTATTTTTAAAATCCTCATTCTTGTAAGCCAGTGCATGACCTCCATAGGGTAAGGAGACTATGGAAGTACATATTTGCCATCTGAAATGACCTGTGCAATTTATCTAGAAACCTGCATCACTGAGAACTTTAAATTAATCACAGTGATGAACAAGGAGAACAAGCTGGGGCAAAGAGGTCAGTTTCATTTGATAAGAATGGAATGTGTGGTCTAGCAGGGAATGTGCTGACATTCATCACATTCAGGAAAATTCTCTACAGCCTCTCCCTCTGGAGAGGATTCCTGGGAAAGAAAAGGGCTCCCCGTGAAGCTATAAAAACAAGAACCCCTATAAGCCCTGACTCTTGGTGGTGTCCAAAATCATGATGATCCTAACACCTTCAAATGTCACTCTTTTTGGTCCTAAAGGGGAAAACATCTCTCCATTCACACCTGACGGTGCTTCCTGTGTTTGTTCAGAGCATGTTAGAAACAGACAGAATGTCTAGTTAGTAAACCAAGCACCAGTTGGAGCTGTTTTCTAGCAAATGCATGATTTTTATTTTAAAGCTCTTTGTTCCATTGTTCTTCAATGCCATGAAGTGCTTGAAACCTAGCTAACTGCATCCCTCTTCAGCCTGGGAAACCAAGCACAGATCTGGCTTAAACGTCAAGCCTGCTAGAGCCAAATTTTATTGGGTTTTGTTGCTGCTATTTGTCTTTGAAAGAGGTGTCAGTGGGAATGGGATTTGAAGTTTGCTTTTGGTGTTGGGGAAATAGGCACCCATCACTGTAAAAGACTTTTTTTTTTTAAATTAAAATGTGATAGAACTCACTGTTCAGCTTAACTCTTGAAATTGAAATGTTTAGGGAGAAGTGGAAGTCTGGTAATGGATAATGAACTTAAGGTGGTGAGAGATGATTTGAAAAGCCATTGAATGCAATTCTTTGCTTTAATAATACCTTAATCCATAGTTTTCTTTTGAAGTGATGCAGCCAGGAACTAGGTATTGCAGATGAATCTAGGTCCTTATAGTTCTCTGCTTCTATGTCATTCACAAATTCTACTCCTCAGTCTCTGAAGATGACTTTTGAATCTGCATGTGTAGAGGAATTAACATCAAACAGAGCTGGGTTAAAGTCTCAACTTGGCGACTTACCTGCTGTTTGACATTGCATAGATTCCTTGAACCCTCTGACTCTCTTGATGAGTTTTATACAAGTTGATGTCTCATCTGGATTTAACCTATTACAACTCATTGTTCAATGCTGCTTCTCAGCAATTTACTGAATTAATAGATGAATAAATAAACCACCCACTGACTCATCTTGTAGAGACACTGGTATACAGGCATAAGGAAATTACATAGTAACTGCTTAAAATATATTCAAATTGGATGTTTTACTTTAAGTTTTTAAGTGAAAAGTGAGAGTTCATTTAAGATATAGAAGCTTGTCAGATGTTTAAATGAAGCTTATTTAATGAGCTATTTTACAAAAGATCATCTACAATAATGGAAAGTCACAGAAAGTGGAAGTGATGTAGAAACATCTTTTCAAGAATAACATTTTACTAATTTACAAGGGAAGTAAAAATAGAAGCAAACAGTGGAAAGACTGAAATAATCTTTTCTCCATTTGTTTTGCTTCATATTGGTTTTACTTCTGACCATGACAAAAACAAAGTTGCAGATAAAGCAGCACTTCTAGCTGGTAAGAGCAGGGCACTGGCTTGCAAAATATAGAAACTATAAAGCAGTAAGTTAAAAAGTCAGAAATCTGGGATCTATAGACCAGACTGGAATGACACTCTAAACTTTAAGAAGTCAAAATGAAGCCAAGTCATAATTTAAAAAGCCAATGGGAATGTGCTGTATGACTCAGGGAACTCAAAGTAGAGCTAACAGCTTAGAGGGGTGGGGATGGGGTGGGAGGTAGGAGGAAGGTTCAAGAGGGACAGGACATATGTATATCTATGGGTAATTTATGTTGCTGTATGGCAGAAATCAGCACAATATTGTTAAGCAATTAAATTTCAATTAAAAATAAAATTTTAAAAAGAGGTGGTTTTTTTTTTTTAAATTCTTGTCTTAGTTTGCACCAAATCTTAAAAGTACTTAAGGAAGTAGTTACATCTCAATTGTGTTTATTCTTTTGATAATTTTTAATATAAAAGTCAGTAATGATTAGATCATAATCAAAATGTTCTTAGACACATATTTCTAATTGGGAAAAAACTTGACCAACTGTTCATTTTTATTTTCTTTACACCTCATTTAATGAGTGGTGAGTGAATGAATAGAATTAATAAGTAAGTACTGCACAAAGCCGTCATCGAATGACTGCTCTCTGAATGATGGGCAAAGAAAGGGTCTCAGAGGAACTGAACAGTCTTCATAGGGCTTTGGTTGGAAATTCAATTTTTTTAAGAAACAGAAAAAAGGCTCATTTTAGATTATCTTAGTCCCCTTGGCTTTAGACGCTGGAATGAAGTATGTCCCTAGCTGTGGTCTACATTACCCCTTACTCCCACCTTGCGACCCAGTCTTGTCCTGGCTTCTTCAGCTTGGCTGTGTACCACTGGTCTCAGTGCTAACATACAGATATAATTTACCTATCATTTGTCAATAGATTAAAATACTAGATTGGTCTGAGGGAAATGTAGTTCACTAAAGTCAATATCTTGTTCTAGTCACATTATTCACTGTGGCAATTTTTTCCCTTGCTATAAAAGTTGAGCTTATAGGTCTTTAATTTTCCAAACTAAACCTTTTCCCTTTTATTACACAACCATTTTATGTTGGCTCTTTTCCCAGTATGCTGGCACTTCCTCGTCCTCCATGAAATGTTAAAGCGTAACAGATGTAACCCTGAAAAACTCCAATCAATTCAGCAAGTTCACTGTGAAGTAAGTCATACTCATTGTAAGTCTGAATACAGCTTCTTTATAAACAACTACTGTCAGTCTCCCATTCTCTTTCTGGGGCTTTCTGCCCTTATTTCTAGTCCATAATGTGGTACTATCTTGATAGTTTTTTCTATCAATCATGTTGCTTCTAATAGCAATTCAATTTCAAGTTGCTTAAGGGAGAAAATGGGGTAGTCATTTCCCAGGTTAACTGGGAAGTCCAATGGTCTAGGGCTTTAGATAAACCTAGATCTGGAGACACCTGTTGGCTTTGTTGAATAACATCTTCTACAGACAGGGGAGGAGACCACTGAGAGTTCCAGGATCACATGGTCCTTACCACTCACCTTCCCAAAGAAAGAGATAGCCAGAGAGGTCGAATGCCCTGACTCGCCATCCTGGGTCTCACCTCGAGTCTAAAAGCATGGGTGACTCTGAGATATAAAACATTGCTTGACTGAGACTACTGTGTTCTTCATAACAAAGCCCAAACTGGAGTGGGAATCTGACAGTCAGACTGGATAGTCCCAGCCTGTCACCTCCAGATATTATAAAATACACTTTGAGAATCTGAATTAACCATATATGTATTTGGCTCAAAGAAGAAAATATACTCAGAAACAAGGTAGACTCCCTAGTTCATGAAAAGACCAAAGCCTAGGGAGTGAGAAATCAAGCATTTCAGCTGGGCTGTTGATTAAATCCAATCAGGTGAATAAATAAGCCTGGAACAATAGCGCTTTCTGAGCCAGAGTTTACCCAATACAGTCCACAGCCTGTCCAGGTGGGAGGGCTCTCTAGGACTTTTCCCCTTGTTGGTCTTGTCCTGTCAAGGTGTTCTCTGCGGTAACCTGACCTTGAGTTTTGTGCAGGCACCATTTACAAGAGTTAATTACCTTTCAACATTGGTTATCTCTAAAGAAAAGAGCAGTACTGAGTGGGAAGCTCCCATTTAAGGACTTAAGTAGGATATGAGTGCAGCCAGCTAAAACAGATTTGGCTCTCTGTCTGTTGCCAGAGAAGACCGCACAACGAAGTCAGTGTGGTTCTTGCAACTTGGCCCTCTGCCTAAAAAAAAAGTGTTAGATTTCCTATCTGGGGATTCTGCTTGGCTGGAAAGATGAGTTGCCTGGATGATCTAATCATTTGTTCTCCCTTTGCCAACCACTGTATGTAATCCATTGTTATCATTATTAAGCAACATCCAGTGGCTTTCTTCAGGTACAGCATGGGAAATTAGAAATACAAACACAAGGAATACAGCCTTTCCCTATGATGTCAGCCTGTTTTAGTTTAAATATTTTTAGAGGATATCCCCATTAAGCCAGACATCTTGTTTACAATGGGGCGATAGGACAATACACTTACAGTACAAGTTGCCACTATGTGATCATGTCAAAGTTTCATGTTACATCGAGTTAACTGGCTGCTTCCTATGCGGCCAAACATGACAAGCTTCTCTGCCCTGAGAAAATCTACAGGCTGAATGCCATCTAAAAGGGACTTTAACTAGCTAGCTGGCTCTTTGGATACAACACCATGTACCTTAGTACTCTGAGAATGAATGTTATCTTTAGTAACTAATCTTTTATGTCACAGCAACACTTGATAAAGATGACTATTACCCAAATTTCCTTGTGAATTTTCCTGCCCCTTGTGGCAAATGAGGAAGTGGATGCAGAGGCCTTGCCTTTATATGACAAATGAATTGGATTATTAGGGAAAGTTCTCTGGAAAAACCAATGAATCAACAAATAAGCAGTAGTGATGCTGATATAGTGATGCTTATATGGTGATTTCCATTAACAGAGAACTTGAAAATAACACCTTTTCTGGAAGGGACAGCCAAAGAATTTGTCTTGAAGGTGCCTTTGCATAGCAAGTATTTCATCTTTAATTAGATAATATATTTTTCTGGGGATGGGGTGGGGTGACATGGTGAACATTAGGAAGGAGGTAAGAGATTCCTGATCTCTTGGCAGTATCATTCTGTATAAACTTGAAAAGCTTAAGTCAAGCACAAACAAAGGTTTTATCTAAAACTGACCAAATTCCTGGCTCAGATCTCACCTAGGTATGAACCTGACAATGCAGATATGCAGATTAAGCAAAAACACGAATCAGCTCAGTTCAGTCGCTCAGTCGTGTCTGACTCTTTGCAACCCCATGAATTGCAGCTAAATCTCCACAATTCTTTGACCTAAGTTTACATCACCATCTGTCCTCCCGCCTCCTCCCGCATCCTGCCCCCATGTCTAACCTTGTGTGAAATACTATACAATACAGTTGCCACTTGCCATGGGAGCTTCCCAGCTGGCTCAGTAGCAAAGAATTCCACATGCAGGACTTGCGGGTTTGATCTCTGAGTCAAGAAGATCCCCTGGAGAAAGAAATGGCAACCCACTCCAGTCTTCTTGCCTGGGAAATCCCTTGGACAGAGGAGCCTGGAGGGCTACAGTCCATGGGGTCACGAACGAGTCACAGCTTAGTGACAAAAAATACTTTCCATAAAGGAAGTCGGTAGGTCTAGCGTATTAATTCTATAAAGCTTGTGATGTCTCAGGAACAAGGTTGTTATTCACTCGCAAATGACAAAAACCTAGAGAATACTTGTCTTATTTAAATGTGAAAGAACACTTACAGATAAATTCAGAGGCAGCCTCCATCTTTAGTGTGTCTGGGAGCTGGTTTTCCTGTGAGACTAGTGCCCTCTGGTGCTTCTTTTATGTTGTAGCCTTCAATTTGGCGAAGGAAGAGAAAATCTTTACAATGTGACTAACTAGAAAAATTTAGGTAATAGAATTGGCTGTCCTTAAAATTGCACTTTTTCATTAAAAATTGTGTTTTTAATAGTGCATTAGACACCCCCTCCCAACCATTGCTCTAATATAGCATAAAACTAGAAAGGAACTCAGTGGTTCACACAGGTAGATCAATGCAGGCAGTAGCCGAACAGATAAGATATATATTTACTGCAGCTCAGCAGCAATGATTTGAAAAGTCAAGCATTTCTTAAGAGAAAGAAGATAGCAATCCTTCATTTTTTAAGACTGAGTTCATTTTCATTCCCAGAGGAGCTACAGTTACAGGTTCACCTTCCCTGGAGGCATCTAGTTTAGTTTGTGTGCCTTTGTGCCTAGTCACTCAGTCATGTCTGACTCTTTGCAACTCAATAGACTGTAGCCCACCAGGCTGCTCTGTCCATGGAATTTTCCAGGGAAGAAAAATGGAGTGGATTGCCATGCCCTCCTCCAGGGGATCTTCCTGACCCAGGGATCGAACCTGCACCTGTGTCTCTTGAGTCTCTTGCGTTATCAGCAGATTCTTTACCTCTAGCACCACCTGGGAGGGAAGTCCCTAGTTTAATATCATTTAGTTTAGCTCTGTTTAGATGGCACAATTGGTCATTTCTACACGTGGAAGAAAAAAATGCTATACCCTACTGCTGACAGTCTTTTCACAAATCTGATATTTGTCACAGGTGGTAACTTGCTTTAGGGATTTTTTTTTTTTCTTATTGCAAGGAATTTCAAGCTGGTGAAGGTGGGATACAGGTTTTTTACCGTAAAGATTCGTCATCACAACTCATAATCTCCAGATCTCCAGAGAGGAATACTATTCTGAAATTTTGGTGATGAAACTAAATACAAAACTATTGCTCCAACCAGTTAAGTCTGCATCTGTTGCTTCATTTTTTCCCTGCGGTGGTGGATCTTCCTTGCTGCAGCTGGGCTTTCTCTTGTTGAAGGGAGCAGGGACTGTGCTTCCTTGCTGTGTGAGGGCTTCTCACTGCAGCAGCTTCTCTTGCTTTGGAGCACAAGCTCTAGGCACCCGGGCTTCAGTAGCTGCAGTGTGAGCTCAGTAGCTGTGGTGTACTGGCTTAGCTGCTCTGTAGCATGTGGAATCTTCCCAGACCGGGGATTGAGCCTCTCTCTCCTGTACTGGCAGGCAGATTCTTAACCACTGAAGCACTAGGGAAGCCCCACTTCATTCTTTTAAGAACAAGCTGATGAATGAGAAGGGAGAGAAAGTAGATATTTCAGTTCATGTCTTCCAAAATCCATTCATCCATGTTGCCAAATTGGGTAGTTTTTGCCTTGGCTCTCCTCTTCTTCCCTCTTCCCTTTCTCTCCCTTTTTGGGGGGCCTCCAGTAGATAATGTACCTATGTGTAGAATGACTAGGGCCAGGAAATGTAGCACATTAGTAGCATTCACGCCTGCAGATGAGTGTTATTTGGTTAGAACAGTGTTCAGACTGCACTGAGTATTGTGGGGTGTACCTTTGCATGTGGGGAGGCAGGTTTATATTTTTAAATGATGCTTACAGTTGAAACTCAGGAGATTTTTTTCTTAAAAATCTAGAGTTGCAGCTTCTTCTGAGAAACTTTCCAGAGAAAAAAGCTATCTGTTAGGTAGCTTCTCCACAAGCACATTATCTTCCTGCCCCAAGAGGCCTTTGAATTCACAGCACTGGATTTAAGGCCATTCTTCTACTTGTTTTATTCTTTTAAATGGCGTACAGCGATTTACCATGATGTGCTTCCAACATCTCCACCTACCTCTCCCTGCAAGGGGTACTCACACTGAACAATCTGAGTCAGCTGTCTAGAGGTAATTATACTGTGACTACTCAGAAGGACGGCACCAAAGCTGCCACCCAGAGCCTCAGATGTTCCATAACAACCTGAAAATTAGAAAAGTCTTCCCTTACTCTGACTGGATGAGCCCCAGCACAGAGGCTAGTATCTTGGAAACTGAAGCAGAGTAGATTTCAGTCCTCACCCATCCTCCCGCCCAGTTCCCCTTGTGCAGTGAACAAGTTGATTGCTCTTCTCAGAGGCCCTAAGACCAGCTCACTTGTTTATGACTCTTCCACAGCATCTTTTGTGCAGGTTACTGTATTCACTGTCCAGAGTGACGCTGACCCTCTCTCGCATCTGTGTCTTGCTTCCTTAGGCAGACCGAGCGCCATTGTTCCTCCCCTGTCTGAATATAGCTTTTCCATCCTTCACTTTTTCTTGTTAACCATGTCTCCTGGGTTTTCTGGCTACCTCAGTTCATCTTGGTCTTTAACACTACTGAATTCCTGAGGCATTCATGGTTAGTATTATAGGTCAACTGAGAATTTATTAGTCTTAAATATGCTTATTTGGTCTTTGCTGTCAATTTGGTATCTCCTCAAGGAGATCCCTCCTTACATCATTCTCATTCTGATGAGCGCAGGGTAGGAGCTTAGTGAATATTTCATACTGAAGTCAGTGGATTTACAAACAAGAATACAGCTCCTGTATCTAAAAGAGTCTCTGGGGACTTCTGCTTCAGACATGATGGATTAATAGGGATTAAGGTCACCAGATAAAATCCAAAAAGCCCCATTAAATTTGAATTTCAGATATAATTTACTATAAGTATGGGTTATAATAAAAAGTATTTGCTGTTGGTCTGATATTCAATTTAAAAGAGTCTTTCCTTGTAGTTTTTGTGGAGTTTTTGCCTTTTTTAATTTTTTGCCTTATGTTTTGCTAAATCTGGCAAATCTTCCAATGTGTGGATTTACCCTCCTGCTTTAAACAACTTTGAAAAAACCTGAAAAATATGTGAAACAATGGTTTTCAGACATAGTGAACAGGCAGTGCAAGAGAATAATATTCCCTGAGAAGAGTGAAAAAATGAAGGAATTTTTATGATTGCCCTAGCTTATTTTTTAAAAGGACAAAATTTCCAGGCTGCAGTACAGTAAGAGGGAACTGGAGTTGAGAGTTTGAGGAGGCCAAGTTGGCTAGAATTCAGAGGGCTGAGCACCGGAAAGGAGGCTGTAGAAAGTGCCCCTTGACTCTTCAGCTGAGTACTGATCAGTGTCTGTGTGTGGAGGGAAAACCACTAGAAAGGAGAGGGTGGAACAATTTCTGGAGTTCACAGAGGACTAGGCCTAGTCCCAACATACTCCCAACAGCCAGAGTGGAGGAAGTACATAACACATGATAATAGCAGAAATTGGCCAACTGGTTAAAAAAAGCAAGACCCAGTGATAGAGTACCTGCAAGAAACCAGCTTCAAATATTAATAAGTAATTAAAAATAAAATATCAGGGAAATTATATACCACATTAATGTGAATCAAAGAAAAGTGAAATGGCTGTATAAATATAAGACAGAGCAGCCTTCAGAGCAATATGCATTATCAGTGCAAAACACTGATAAAGAGGGATAAAGAGGGATTTCATAACGATAAAAGGGGAAATCATCAAAAGGACAAAACAATCTTAAATGTTTATGCACTTAGTGCTCCTAAAACATGAAAAAAAAGAACAGAACTAAGAGAATAGACAAATCCAGAGTTATGGCTGAAGATGTCAATACTCCTCTGATAATAATAAGATTAAGTCGATTCAGTCATGTCTGACTATGTGACCCTGTGGACTATATAGCCTGCCAAGCTCCTCTGTCCATGGGATTTTCCAGGCAAGAATACTGGAGTAGGTTGCCATTTCCTTCTCCAGGGGATCTTCCTGACCCCGGGACTGAACCCATGTCTCTTATGTCTCTTGACCCAGCCACTAGTGCCACCTGGGAAGCCAAAATACATATTTATTGAGGCTATTTTATTTCTTTATCTAGGCTGAACCAGCTCTCAGTTGTGGCATGTGGGATCTAGTTCCCTAATCAGGGATTGAACATGTGCCCCCTACATTATGAGCACAGAGTCTTATCCACTGGGCCACAGGGGAAGTCCCAAAGTGAGGCTCGCTCAGTTGTGTCCGACTCCTGTTCATGGAATTCTCCAAGTCAGAATACTGAAGTGGGTAGCCTTTCCCTTCTCCAGGGGATTTTCCCAACCTGGGGATCGAACCCAGGTCTCTCACTTTGCAGGTAGGTTCTTTACCAGCTGAGCCACAAGGTATTGAATAAATAGGCAAAAAAAAAAAAAAAAGAAAGAAAGAAAGAAATCAGAAGTTATATAGAAAACTGTCAACCAATTTGACCTAATTGATGTTCATAGGACACTCTACTCAATGGCAAAAGAGACTAGATTTTTAAAAATACATCTTAAATATTGAACAAGATAAATCATAGTCTATGCTATAAAATGAAGTTCAATAAATTTAAAATAATTCAAATAACACAAAGTACAACAACCACAATTGAATTAAATTAAAAAGATAATACCACATATTATCTTTTATTCAAAAGATAATAAATAGAAAGATGCTTGGAAAATCTCCACATATCAGAATATTAGATGACACACTGCTTCAAAAACACCAATATGTCAAAGAAACAGTCATAAGGAAAATTAGAAAGTATTTTAAACAGAATGAATGAAAATGAAAAACAATACATAAAAATTTGTGGGATGCAGCTAAAGCAGTGGTAAAGGGGAAACATGTACATGCTTATACTGGGGCTTCCCTGGTAAACTCAGCTGGTAAAGTATCTGCCTTCAATGCAAGAGACCCTGAATCGATTCCTAAGTTGGGAAGATCCGCTGGAGAAGGGTTAGGCTACCCACTCTAGTATTCTTGGTCTTCCCTGTGGCTCAGCTTGTGAAGAATCCACCTGCAATGCAGGAGACCTGGGTTCGATCCCTGGGTTGGGCGGATCCCCTGGGGAAGGGAATGGCTACCCACTTCATTATTCTGGCCTGGAGAATTCCATGAACTGTATAGTCCATGGGTACCAAAGAGCTGGACACTGAGCAACTTGCAGTGTACTAGGAAAGAAGAAAGATCCAATCAATGATCTAAGCATCCACCTTGCTGCTGCTGCTGCTGCTGCTGCTGCTGCTGCTAAGTCGCTTCAGTTGTGTCTGACTCTTAGCGACCCCATGGACTGCAGCCCACCAGGCTCCTCCATCCATAGGACTTTCCAGGCAAGAGTACTGGAGTGGGGTGCCATTGCTTTCTCCGAACCATCCACCTTAAGACATATGAAAAATGTGAATTGAAATCAAAGTAAACAGAAGAAAGGAAATTTTAAAAGCCAGAACAGAGGTCAATAAAATAACAGAAAAACAGAGAAAATCAATGAAATCAAAATCTTGTTTTTTATATGATCAATAAAATTGATAATCTAGTTAAACTGTTATGGAAAAAAGAAGACATAAACTATCAGTATCAGAACAGAGGTGACACTATATATATCCTACAGATATTAAAAAAAGCAGGAAGAGAACACAAACAACTTAATGTCTATAATTGTAACTAATAATTTTTCAAATTGAAGTATAGCTGTTTTATAATACTGTATAAGTTTCAGGCATATGTAACAAAGTGATTTGTTTATATATATACATGTATATGGGCTTCTCAGGTGGTGCTAGTGATAAAGAACCCACCTACCAATGCAGAAGACGTGAGACACAGGTTTGATCCCTGGGTCGGGAAAGTCCCCTCTGGAAGTAGGCATGGCAACTCACTCCAGTATTCTTGCTTGGAGAATCCCCATGCCAGAGGAGCCTGGTAGGCTACAATTCAGAGGGTTGCAAAGAGTCAAACACAATTGAAGCGACCAGTCCCGCACACAAGCATTATGTATTTATCTATATTCTTTCTTTATTCTTTCCCATTATAATTTAGTACACATACTGAATATAGTTCCCTGTGCTATACTGTAAATCTTTGTTGTTTATCTATTTGGATATATGGTACTCTGCATCTGTTAATCCCTACTCCGAATTAATCCCTCCTTCCCTTTCCCTTCAAAGAATTTGCCTACAATGCAAGAGACACTGGTTTTATCCCTGGGTGGGGAAGATCCCCTGGAGAAGGGAATGTTTACTCACTCCAGTATTCTTGCCTGGAGAATTCCATGGACAGAGGAGCTGGTAGGCTATAGTCTGTGGGGTCACAAAGAGCTGGACATAACTGAGCAACTCTTACTTTCACTTTCTTCCGCCTTTGGTTACTGTAAGTTTGTTTTCTATATCTGAGTCTGTTTCTGTTTTGTAAGTAAGTTCATTTTTATTATTTTTTTAGATTCCACATGTAAATGATATAATATATGTCTTTGACTTACTCCACTTAGTATGATAATCTCTAGGTGCATTTATATTGCTGCAAATAGCATTATTTCATTCATTTTTATGACTGAGTAGTATTCCATTGTGTATATGTACCACATCTTCTTTATCCATTCACCTGTTGATGAACAAGTAGGTTATTCCCGGGTCTGGGCTATTGTGAATAGTGTTGCAGTGAACATTGGAGTACGCGTATCTTTTTAACAGAGTTTTCTCTAGATATGTGCCTTAAAGTGGGATTGCTGGATTATATGGTCACTCTACTTTTAGTTTTATTAAGGACCCTCCATACAGTTTCCCATAGTGACTGTACCAATTTATATTCCTACCAACAATGTAGGAGGGTTCCCTTTTCTCCATATCTCCAGCATTTATTGTTTGTAGACTTTTTAATGATGGCCATTCTGACTAGTGTGAGAATGTTGCAGGTACCTTGTTGCAGTTTTGTTTGGCATTTCTCTAATAATTAGTGATATTGAGCATCTTTCATGTGCCCATTGGTATGTCTTCTTGAAGAAATGTCTATTTAGATCTTCTGTCTCTTTTTTGATTGGGTTGTTTCGTTATTGAGTTATATGAGATGTTACATATTTGGGAAATCAAACTCTTCTTGATCGCATCATTTATTTGCAAATATTTTCTCCCAGTCTGTAGACTGCTCTTTGTTTATGGTTTACTTTGCTATAAAAAAGCTTACAAGTTTGATTAGGTTCCATTTGTTCATTTTTGCTTTTATTTCTACTGCCTTGTGAGATGAACCTAAGAAAACATTGGTATGATTTATGTCAGAAAATGTTTTGCCTGTGTTCTCTTCTAGTAGTTTTATGGTGTCAGGTCTTATATTTAAGTCTTTAATCCACCTCAAGTACTTTTGTTCAGGGTATGAGGGCGTGTTCTAGCTTCAGTGAGTTACATGTGGCTGTTGTACTTGCCCAACACCACTTGCTGAACAAACTTTTTTTCTCCATTGTATTTTCATGCTTTCTTTGTCAAAGATTAATTGACCATAGGTGTGTGGGTTTATTTCTGAACTGATTTATTGAAGCAAATCAATTAGACCAACTGAAGGCAGCACTCAATGAAAAGCATCCAAAATGAGTCAAAAGAAAGTGCATTGTCTTCCATCAGTGGAGCACAAGATCATATGTTCCTTGATGACCAGGCAAAAACTGTTGTAGCTTGACTTGGAAAGTTCTGATTCACTGTTTTGATTACTATAGCTTTGTCATATCATCTGAAGTCTAGAAGGCTTATGCCTCCAGCTTTGTTCTTTTTTTTTTCAGGCTTTAGCAGCAATTCTTTTTTTTGGTTCCATATAAATTTTAGGGTTATCTATTCTAGTTTGGTGAAAAATGTCATGCATAATTTCGTAGGGATCACATTAATGGATAAATTTTTTGAATTATACAAACTATCAAAGTTCACACAAAAGAAAATATTGGGTTGGCCAAAACTCTCTCAGTTTTTTAGATAAAAGACACAGTTTTCATTTTCACCAATAACTCTGCTGAATGAGGTATTAACCATTTTGTCCCACGGCCTTCTGCAATTTTTCAGGCAACTTCATAAATCCATTTTCCCAAGCTTTTTATCTTTTTTTTTTTTTTAATCAAAGAACGCTTTCAGATGTCTTTTACAGTCTTTCAGGGAACTGAAAATTTTTTTCTATTAAGGGAATTGTAAAGACTGAAATAAATGGATGTCCAAAGGTGAAATGTATGGTAAATATGGCACATAAATTAGAACTTCCCAGACAAACTGCAACAATTTCCCCCTGGCCATCAAAGAAGTGTGTTGTTTTCCGCTATCCTGATGGAAGACGATACATTTTCTGTTGACTAATTTTAGATGCTTTTCATTGAGTGCTCCCTTTAGTTGATTTAATTTATTTGCTTCAAAATGGGAGTCAATGGAAAGTTTTGAGCAGTAGAGTCTGATGACCCATGTCTAATGATCTATATCAAGTTACTTTCGGTCTCTGTTGTCACCTCCTCCATCCCCCCAGACTTCATGAATGAAGTATGGTTTTTGTTGCAGTGGTACTGAAGGAAATGAAAAGAGTATTTGAGGCAAGTTTTGTGCCATGTTTTGTTCTCTCTCTCATTCTTTCCCCATTTTCAGCTTTTTTTACCTTCCTGTATCTTCCTCTTTCTTTCCTTTCCTTTCGTATTTTTCTCTCCTATCTATTCCATTGTCCCAATTTATATTTATGTATGTAAGTGGTGTCCTTTAGCTGTTTTTCTTTTTCCTATCACCCCAAACAGTGTAACCAAACTCTTTCCCTAAGTAAAGATTATTCTCTTCCTAAAATACTTGAGAAAATAAGAAAGAAAGAAATTGAAAGATCACTTCTTCTCTTCAACTTGGTATTCAAATAGAATTAATGCACATCAAATTGCAGTCTTGAAATTGGAAGACACTTACTTCTTGAAAAGAAGGCTAAGACAAACCTAGACAGGATATTAAAAAGGAAAGACTTCACTTTATCAACAAAGGTCCATATAGTCAGAGCTATGGTCTTTCTTTTGTACAGATGTAAAAGTTAGACCTTTTCCTATTTGGAACCAGTCTGTTGTTCCATGTCCAGTTCTAACTGTTGCCTCCTGACCTGCATACAGGTTTCTCAACAGTTATAACTGGACATAGAGTAACAGACTAGTTCCAAATAGGAAAAGGAGTACGTCAAGGCTGTATGTTGTCACCCTGCTTATTTAACTTATATGCAGAGTACATCATGAGAAATGCTGGGCTGGAAGAAGCACGAGCTGGAATCAAGATTACCAGGAGAAATATCAGTAAACTCAGATATGCAGATGACACCGCCCTTATGGCAGAAAGTGAAGAGGAACTAAAAAGCCTCTTGATGAAAGTGAAAGAAGAAAGTGAAAAAGTTGACTTAAAGCTCAACATTCAGAAAATGAAGATCATGGCATCTGGTCCCATCACTTCATGGGAAATAGATGGGGAAACAGTGGAAACAGTGTCAGACTTTATTTTGGGGGGCTCCAAAATCACTGCAGATGGTGAGTGCAGCCATGAAATTAAAAGACCCTTAGTCCTTGGAAGAAAAGTTATGACCAACCTAGATAGCATATTCAGTAGCAGAGATATTACTTTGCCAACTAAGGTCTGTCTAGTCAAGGCTATGGTTTTTCCTGTGGTCATGTATGGATGTGAGAGTTGGACTGTGAAGAAGGCTGAGCGCCGAAGAATTGATGCTTTTGAACTGTGGTGTTGGAGAAGACTCTTGAGAGTCCCTTGGACTGCAAGGAGATCCAACCAGTCCATTCTGAAGGAGATCAACCCTGGGTGTTCTTTGGAAGGAATGATGCTAAAGCTGAAACTCCAGTACTTTGGCCACCTCATGAGAAGAGTTGACTCATTGGAAAAGACTCTGATGCTGGGAGGGATTGAGGGCAGGAGAAGGGGACGACAGAGGATGAGATGGCTGGATGGCATCACGGACTCGATGGGCATGAGTCTGAGTGAACTCCGAGAGATGGTGATGAACAGGGAGGCCTGGCGTGCTGCAATTCATGAGGTCACAAAGAGTCGAACACGACTGAGCGACTGAACTGAAGTGAAGTGAACACATTCATATACACACAGGTGCATGTAAATTTTCATGAATGATAAGGTATCATTAATTTTTTAAATTATCAACCAGTTTCACTGCCATCCCCCAACCCATCCACACCCCACTGGTGATCCTTATTCCTCTTCTGGTAGATGGCTTTCCTCTCCTCCACACCCATATAGTCCGGCACAGTCTGTTTTCTGTGGCCATGCTCTACTGGTCTTTGCTTTAGAAAATGAGATCACCCATGTCCTTGCATCTTCTGTCTGTCAGCAGTACCCTTGGAAATCCCTGTGGGTCACCAGAAAGGGCTCCAGCTCCCCGTAAATGGCTGCTTACTCTTCTATGGCAAATTGTGTTAATCTGGAATTTCCCCACCTACTTTCTCCAAGGACGTGGATCCTTGCAGAGGCAGAGGAATTCGGAAGATGCACTGGGAAGACAGTGTGGTACAGGGCGAGCCCAGGAATTGTGAACTGAAGACTAGTTTTCTTAGTTCCAGGTGAGGCTAGATTATGGGGAAAGAGCCTTTTAGATAATGATAGTGTTGATGTTGTTGCTGATAGCAATGGCCATCATTTGCATTCATTGATTTTGACTTTATTACTGATTTTTTGGGTTTTTTCCTAAGCTTATTTTTTCAGTAACAAATGTCTTTCATGTTTCAAAACATATACAGGGCACACGTGAAAAATCCCCTTCCAGCTCCTATCTGTTAGTCAGTTCCTGACCCCTCGAAGACCACAGTTGCTGGCTTCTTCTATAGGTACTTTACAAATTAGAAATAATTTTTATTTTCTTTATACAATCTACTCCTCCACCACACAAGGCAGTAGGACAAACCCCATCCAGTGTTACAGATGAGGAAGACAAGGCCAAGATTCAGACAGAACACTACCCAGCCCAGGATCCCTGTGGGTCAGACCCCAGGGCTACTCAGTGGCTGTCTACAGGTTGAGTGAGCGCTCTCCATGGCTCAGTGAAAGAGAGCCAATCAGAAACCCTTCTCTAGATGAAATGTATCACTGTGGCAAGCCTGGGTTTTTCTACCCGAAGGCTTTTTCCCCCCCTTAACACAGAGAGCTGACTCCTTGAGCAGCGGGACGTGGCCGAGCCAAGGCCTGTCCGCCCACGTCCTTGCAGCTGGAGCTCCTGGGAAGGCCCATGCTTGTGCAGCTGGGCCTCTGCGCCTTCACTCTCTCTGCCCAGGAACCTACCCCCAGGGCTTCAGGACAGAGGCTGCCTGTTCCTGCGTCTGTTTTGCTATCTCAGCCGGCAAGCCCCTCCTGCTGCCCCTTGATAAAAATCCCTGATACTCAGTTGAGAAAGAGCACCTGGGTGCTCCTGGGCATCATCCACCTGGTCCTTTCAACAAGCTCATGAGACAGGACCGAGGAAGTGGAGTGCAGCTCAGAGACGCCAAGTGACTTGCCCGAGATGCCACAGCGTGCACGTGGCCCCACTGGGACAGCAACTGAGGCTTTCTCCAGCCAGTGCTCATGCCTGGTCTGCCGTACCAGGCCACCTCCTGGATGGCCCATGCCCTTGGCTTCTGTCTCCAGTGCACAAGCAGGATTATGCAGAGGTCTTAGGCATGGGGATCAGCAGACAGGCCTTGAGGGCTGGCTTTGTACTTGCAACTCCACCATTTAGGGCATGTTCCTAATTGCTTTAAATTCTGCACAGCTGAAAAGTGGAGATGCTAAGATTTCACTCCTAAGGCCATGGAAGGTCACAGCATGAAACAAGAGCATGGGGCCATGCACACTGCATACTCGTCTCAGGACTGCACTGGCTGTAAGGAGTAAAGGCTGTTGGTGATGACCTTGACTTTAAAACTCACCTACTGGGGGGTTCTGTGACACTCTAGTGGCTAGGACTCCACCCCTCCGCAGCAGGGTGGCACAGGTTCAGTCCCCACCAAGATCCCCCAAGCCACACATCATGGCCAGAAATAAAAACATCAACCGAACAAAAAAGCCCTTCCTCATTAGATCCAGTTCTCCTCCCTTGCTCTCAGCCAACAGGTCTAGACTCCCTAGTCTTTGAGTGTAGGGCACTGTTCTGCACAGAATGGTCGAAATTTTGAGCTGGGTCTTACAGGATGACTAGTCAGACAAGCAAGAAAGAGGTTGCCAAGACCAGTAGGTGTGAGAATGCTGGGTTTTCCAAAAATGATGGCTCTTCCCATGTGTCTGGACCTTGCAGGTGGCCTCAGGGGATGCAAGGAGAGATAAGCCTAAAGAGGTAAAGAGGGGCCAACGCAGCGAGGAATGGATGACGACACTGGCTTATGACTTGGAGGGTCCATGATGGGGGTCAAACCAGACCTCCAAGTCTGAGTCTATTTTAAGCAGGATGGAAAAAAACCCAGAACTTTCTGGGTGCTTCCAGCTACCCCACAACTGACTGGCAGCAAGAACAATATTTTTGTTGTTGGGTGAACTCATCTGTTTCTCTTCCCAATTGTAAGTTCCTTATGGATAATTCTGTTTTCCCTAGATTTACCCATCTAACCTTCCCATTGCTAGGGTGATTTCAGATGAAGATGATCTTTTCTGAATTTGAGAGTAGAAACACTTAGGAACATGCGATTGTAAATTCAGATAGGTTTTGATTATTGGTATGAAAGAAGGATTAGATTAGAATAAGAAAAAACAAAACAGATAGCTGCCTCTTAGCTTGGCCTGTCTGCAACACAGCAAAACAGATCAATACGTTTCTTACTAAAACCAGGGGAGAAAAATTCTCTAAAGTTTATAATGAACAAGAAATGGTACAGGGACTTCCCTGATGGTCCAAGTGGTTAATAAGAGTCCATGCTTCCAATGCATGGGGCATGGTTTTAATCCCTGATATGGCTTCCCTGGTGTCTCAGATGGTAAAGAATCTGCCTGCAAGGCAGGAGAGCCAGGTTTGATTTCTGGGTCAGGAAGATCCCCTGGAGAAGGTAACAGCTACTCACTCCAGTATTCTTGCGTGGAAATGCCATGGACAGAGGAACCTGGCAGGCTATAGTCCATGGGTCCACAAAAAATCGGACACAACTGAGCGACTAACACTTTCTGTTTCTCTGGGAATTAAGATCCATATGCTGCGTGGTGTGGCCAAAACAACAAGAGATGGTCCACAGAAAAGAAGAGCATGATATCTGTAATTTCTAATTGTATGTTTATGACATGCACCAGCACTTACTTTGACAGGCCATCTTCATTTTATTTTTATGGACATGAACGTATTTCTAAGCATATCCTAGGTTCCCCAGGCCTCGCCAAACTGTGGGTAGTCTTTGGGTTACACTGAATAGTAATAACTTCATTTTTTCAGTTTATGCCAGTAATAAGCAAAATAATTCACCCTTCCCTCCAACCCAGATGTTCATATCCTAGTTACCAGATACTGTGAATGTTAGTCATATGGCAAAGGGGAATTAAGGATGCTAATCAGTTGACTTTAGGATAAGGAGCTAATCCAGGCAGGCCCAGTGTAATTAGAGGGTTCAGATAAGAGGGAGACATGAGAGTCAGTTGAAGGAGTAGATGTGATGGTGGAAGCAGAGCTCTGAATGATGTGGCCACAAGCCAAGGAATGTGGGCAGCCTATGGAAGATGGAAAAGGCAAGGGAAACAGTCTCCCTTGGCACCTCCAGAGAGAAACACAGCCCTGCCAACACCCTGATTTGAGCTCCGTGAGACCCTTGAACCTCCAGAACTGTAAGATAATAAATCTGTGTTGTTTTAAGCTGCTAATCTTGTGGGGATCTGCTGCCGCTGAAATGGGAAACGAATCTAATACCTTTGCTTGCTGACCCAGGAACTGAGCCCTCTCCACCCACCCCAAGACTCACTGTTTATTCTGGACAGGCACCCCCGGATGACTCATGAGAACTCGTAAACACGGCCCCCACATTCTTCCACTCCAGCTCCTTTGGTGACATGTGATGTCTGTGTTACCTTTGGGCTATGCTCTCCACCGCTGCAGGTGTCCGCTGAGAGCACCCAGGCCCTTGCCAGGGATCCCTGTGGGACACACAGAGCATCCGGGGCTTACACTTCCCAAGCGACACTCTGTCCCTGCTGCCCTCAGCCCTTCACACCCCCTTCAAGCTGACCATGAAGGAGCTGAGAAAGTCCTCCTTCCCACAGTCCATCTTTTTCACCCAGGCATCTGGCCTCACGGAGCGTAGCCCATGTCCCTGTGCGATGCCGTTGGCTGGCAGCCCCAGGCTCTCAGGGGGTGGTCTCCGGGGAAGGGCCGGGAACTAGAGCATCCCACCTCAGCCATCTGTCCCGTCTGGCCCTCCCGAGGCTGTCCCTGCCACCTGCCTGGGTCCTTCAGCTGCATTCCGCACACATGCCCACTCTTGCCAGACGTACCCAAGGGTATATCCATTCCTGCTAATGCCAAGAGATCCCCTTCCGTGACCACCAAAGAGTCCCAGTTTTATTTCCCCACCTGGACCCTGCTTCTACAGTCCTGAGGTCCTCCACTCTGAACTGGGCCACCATAGTGGTTTTGCAGGACCTGCCAGCAGGGTAGAGGCACTGCGAAGCTTTACTCCCAGGGGCACGGGCACCCAATCGTCCCTTTTCCACCTGCAGCAGCTGGGATACCCAGCAGAGAGACCAGGTGTGTGCCCCACAGACTCATTTGCCAAGGCAGCCTCTCTGGGAGTGAGATGCAGATGTGGTAGCAAATAAACTCTATTGCAGACACCCCCCCCCCACCATCACAAAAAGAGCTTGCCCTCACCCCCTGACGGCCAGCGAGAGTGGGCCGGGATGACCCCTGCTGTCCCAACCCCGGCCTCTCTGGAGGACCCCAGGTGGCCGGCTCCAGCTGACAAAGCAGTGTGGGAGAAGGGGGAGAGGAAGGGGCTTCCTGCAAGCTGGGCTAGGACCCACCAATCAGACCCTGTCTCGGCAGCTGAGTCTCTCGTGGAGCTCATTTGCATAATTTGGTTCAATATTTACCGAGCCAACCTCATTTTCTGGGCTGTCTCCACGGCCGACAGCTGGGAAGGCTGCAATTACGGCATTACAGGCGCACAGGGAAGCCGCCGTGAGCGCACACCGAGACGCAGCTTCCAAACAAATGCGGCCCCGGGGAGTCCCGCCGCAGCTACTCCACATCTCTGCAGCTGGAGCTCTTCCTGGGCCGCATCTGCAAGCCCCTCCACCCCGACACAGCCGACGACCACAGCGACTTTGGCCACGACGACAACTGTTACTTTTTATGAAGCAAATCCTAAGAGCTGACCGCGGCTGGGGCTTAGGTGCAGGCACTGGGCTAGAGTCCCTCCGTGGAATTTCTCACTTAATCCTCACTGTTGCCCTGGGAGGCAATGAATCTGTGAGGACTGTTTCAGGCCACCGTTCAGACAACATGAGACTTTGTTAGCCCAGAGGGAGCCCCGGCTTCAGACATAGCTGGGTTCAAGATAAAGAAGGCATCATCAAGACTCTTTCTCCAAGGAACTGCTGACGTCACTCAAGGAGGCTCCCCACTGTGGCAACTCCAGCCCTACCATTACCCAGTCTAGCGCGCTGGAAGTCTGAGCACAGCTGCCAGCGTCCCTGAGACTCACTCAGATTGGACAGGCAGGGAAATTTACTTTTCAAGGAAAGCCTTCTGTGGTCCAGAGTGGAACAAAGAGAGGACAGGGAAGGATCCAGGGCAGACAGGCAAAGGACTGGCATATTGGTCCACAACTCACTGAACCTGCCCTGGAATGCAGGTTCCTTTAGGGCAGGGACCCATCATATTTACTCTCCATCACCTAGAAGTGTCTCTAGACATGGGAGGCTCTCAGTAAATATCAACAGATTGAGGTTGATTCCTGTTTCTTGAGGGACTGGAACATATTTGAGCCTTAGACAGCCATTGTGTGGATAAAAATAGCCATTCAAGTTGGACTGCCATGATTAAATGAGAAAATATAAGCAAACATGCCTAAAAATACAGGCAACACATGGGGCTCCATAAGAGTGTAGACTTCATAGACTCATCCATTTTCCAGTTGTACTCGGCCATGGTAGTCTGACTCAGATGAACAGTGATTTCCTATAGGCTACTTGTGTCTCCTGATACAATTGTTTTAAAAAATAATAGCACTAGGGTTGAGCAGAAGACAGAAACAGGTCATGGAGATTAAGAGGCACACACTTTCAGTTACTAAATAAGGGAGTCACAGGAATGAAATGTGGGAATATAGTCAATAATCATGTGCTAATATTTTTGTATGGTGACAGATGGCAACAAAATTTATCATGACCATTTTGAAATGTACAGAAATATCAGATCACTGTGTTGTGTACCAGGGACTAACATACTGTTGTAGGTCAATGATACTTATAAACAACAAACTCATAGAAAAAGTGATCAGATTCATTGTCACCAGAGGTGGAGGTTGAGGTGGGGAATTGGATAGAGGCAGTCAAAATGTACAAACTTTCAGCGATAAGATATATAAGTACTGTGATATAATGAACGACATGATAAATATAATTAACACTGCTGTAAGTTATATATGAAAGTTGTTAAGACAGTAAATCCTAATAGTTCTCACCAGAAAGAAAAAGATTTTTTGTCTTTAACTGTATATCTATATGAGATGGTGTTCACTAAGCTTGTGATAATCATTTAATGATGTATATAAGCCAAATTATCATTATGCTATACACCTTAAACTTGTAAGTGCTGTATGTCACTTATGTCGATAAACTGAAAGAAAAATGATAGCACAAGTCATTTTTAGCATGCTTTGCCATTTACAATGCACCTTTACAATAATGATCTCATTTGAGTCTCTCTACACATTCATGTTTACATCCTGATGAAGGTGAAAGAGGAAAGTGAAAAAGCTGGTTTAAAACTCAATATTCAAAAAACTTAGGTCATGGCATCTGGTCTCATCACTTCATGGCAAATAGAAGCGGGAGAAGTGGAAGCAGTGACAGACTATTTTTTGGGCTCCAAAGTCACTGTGGACAGTGACTGCATCCATGGAATTAAAAGACCTTTGATCCTTGGAAGGAAAGCTATGACGAACCTAGACCGCATATTTAAAAGCAAAGACATCACTTTGCTAACAAAGGTCTGTATCGTCAAAGCTATGGTTTTTCCAGTAATAATATATAGATGTCAGAGTTGGACCACAAAGAAGGCTGAGCACCGAAGAACTGATGCTTTCAAACTGTGGTGCTGGAGAAGACTCTTGAGAGTCACTTGGACTGCAAGGAGATCAAACCGGTCAACACTAAAGGAAATCCACCCTGAATATTCATTGGAAGGACTGATGTTGAAGCTGAAACTCCAATACTTAAGCTACCTGATGCGAAGAGCCAATTCATTGGAAAAGACCCTGATGATGGGAAATATTGAAGGCAAAAGGAGAAGAGGGTGGCAGAGAATGAGATGGTTAGATAGCATAACCAACTCAATTGACATGAATTTGAGCAAGCTCTGGGTGATGGTGAAGGACAAGGAAGCCTGGCTTGCTTAGTCCATGGGTTCACAAAGTCTGGACACAGCGACTGAACAACGACAAACAAAACCTCCATGTGATTAGCCGATAATACCTAATGTTTGTGGAGAGTTTCTCCAAGCCAGGCGTCGTTCTGGATGCACATTTCTAGATGCTGTGCATTTGTTCATTCCCTTCATCTTCACAAGAGCCCTCTAAAGTGGAATCTATTCTCCCCACATCACAGATGAGGCGAGTGAGGCACAGAGGGGTTAAGTAACATGATGATGGTCACACAGCTGATAAACAGCAGATACTCCAATCACCTGGCTTCGGCCTACCCTATTTAACCCCTTAGCAAGATGCTGTTTTAGTGAGTTCCATGAGAAATGGTGAATATGGTAAAGTCGTTCAGTCGTGTCCAACTCTTTGTGACCCCGTGGATTGTAACCTACTAGGCTTCTCTGTCCATGGGATTCTCCGGGCAAGAATCCTGGAGTGGATTGCCATTTCCTTCGCCAGGGGATCTTCCCAACCCAGGGATTGAACCCAGGTCTCCTGCATTGGAGGCAGACGCTTTAACCTCTAAGCCACCAGGGAAGCCAAACTTGACCTGAAATAATGCATCGGCCTCACAAGCAGTAAGTAGCCAAGCTTAGGAAGCGAGTGCAGGTAATCTGCACTTTTCCCACTTCCCAGTCAGTAAAGCCCTGTTTCTTTCCTTCCATAGTACAGAAGTGGGTGCTGAGAGCACCCCAGTTCTCAGGGGGCAGCCGCTATGGGACTCCAGACCCAGAACCAGACCCAGAACAGACAGCCAGCAGGCAGCTAGGAGGTCCATGAGCTGGCTGAGTGGTGTGGGCAGGAGAACGGGGATCCCCTACTTAATTTCATTTTGCTTCATGCCAGACCTCAGGGCGAGGGAGGCCGGGTGCTGGGCGGTCAGAGAGAGGGGTGTGCTTGCTGGGCGCACCTGGAGCGAAGCCTGGAGCAGCTCTGGGCGCCCTGATAAGGCACCCACCCCCACACACACCGGAGAGCACCAGGAACCATCCGAGAGGCAGATCACAACAAGCATCTCACCGAGCTGGGCCTGGTGGGAGTTTTTTCCATTCACCAGCAGAGAGGAGACACTCACCAAGAAAACAGTGGGCTAGTCAGCGCGCCGCACTCTGAGGCTGCCCACACACACCTGGGGCGGCGAGCGGCACCTGAAGGGCTTATGGCCACAAAGCCTCTGTGGGAACAGCAGGCAGGAGGGCCACCGGGTCAAAAGTTTACACTGCAGAGTCCCAGTCTCTGAATGCAAGGTGGCTTGAGATCTGACCTTGGAGCCGTAAAAGGATATCAGTGGAAATCCGCCTACAGCCAGTGATTTAATCATCCGTAATGTGCTAATGCCTCAGCTGTGAACAATGTACCCCGGTTGTGTATGAAGTTAACATCAGGGAACACTGAGAGAAGGCTAGACAGGAGCTCTTTGAGTTACTGTTTTCCGAAAATTTTTAATTATTCCAAACAAGTTTTGTCAAATTAAAAAAAAATTTTTCTCCAGAGGGACTCTCAACCCATCGCATGCTCTGCAGCCAAAGTCATTTCCGCTTTTTGTGCCTCGGTTTCTTCATGTAGACACACAAACATGGGGTAATGATGGTCCCTGCCCTACAGGATAAAGAGCCTCAGCCTCATCCGGCCCCGTAAACACGGAACAAACATGGGCTGTTATAATTATCCACACAGTCCTTCACCCACAAATGACATCTCCAGGACTGCCCCCAGATTCCCCTCCGTGGAAGGACTTGCTGCCGAGCTGCAGAGGGCAGCCCTTCGTGGGGGCAGCCAGACCTGCTGACTGAGTGATGCGGCAGGGATTGTGGCTCAGAGGCCCAGGCACTTGTCAGACATGGGACAGCTCTGTCCAGCAAGGCCGGCTCCAGGTCTCCCTGCGGACTGGTGGAGGCTTCATCAGGCTGCTCTGCAGTCGCCTCCCTCCTCTGCTGATCCCCAACAACTCTCTTGCCCCTCGAGCTCCATTTCAGTGCTTGCTTCCTGGGAAACTTACCTGCGGCGGTAGGTCCTGGGAGTGGTCCAAGAAAGCAGGGAGATAAATGGGGCTCGGGACTGCCTGAGTCTCCTCTCCGCTGGCAAGGAAGAGCCCATCACTGGTGGAAGGAGATGCATGGGCAGGCGCCAACATAAGGTGGCTATCGACTGATGAATGGGTCCTGTACCTGTGGGTGGAGTGTGCGGGCAGGCCTTGAATGTACCGGACATGTGAGACTGGGGGTGGGGTGGCGAGTAATCGTAACTTTAAAGATGACAATATTAGGGCTTCTCTGGTGGTCCAGGAGTTAAGAATCTGCCTGCCGATGCAGCAGACAGGGGTTCATTCCCTAATATGGGCAGATCCTACATGCCGCGGAGCAACTAAGACTGTGTGTTGCGACTGTTAAGCCTGTGCTCTAGAGCCTGGGAGCCGCAATTACTGAGTCCCACGTGCTGCAGCTACTGAAGCCCGGGAGCCTGAGAGCCCGTGTTCTGCAGTGAGAGCAGCCGCTGCAATGAGAAGCCTGCTCACCACGAGAGGAACCTGCCTGCAGCAAGGACGACCCAGTGCAGCCAAAAATAAATCAATAATACATAAAAAACCTTAAGGGAGAAAAGGATGACAGCATTAAGCGGCTATCCCACAGTACAGGTTGGCCCAAAGGTTGGCTTGGGTTTTTCCAGAACGTCTTTCGGAAAACCTGAATGAACTTTTGGGCCCGCCCAATACTATGGATTCCACCACTGAAAGATCCTGAACAGCTCAGGCCTCCTGGCAGCCCGTGGAAAGGCAGGAATGGAAGGGCCTCTGCAGTTGCACACCAGCCGAGGTGCATCTTCTATCTGGGAGACATGATAGTCTGAGTGGCTGAAATTCAAAGACATTGCCCTGCTCCACCAGGGCAAGTCCAGTTAGGCCAGGGTAAAGTCCCAGGATCCCAGCCTTTGGGAGAGGGACACCTGCAGAGAGGCCCTGAATGTTTCAAGTCCCCAGACTCCACGGGACCCTCTGAGCCAGAAGCCTGGTCCAACGCACCCCCTCCACCCACGACAGCACATTGGCTCCTTCCTACAAGGCAACACATGCACCTCTGTCCTTCCGGGATTGCGTGTGAAAACGATGCTCATGTTCCTTTTACTAGTTTATTTTCCCCGTCCTAACCCCCAACATCTTTTTCATAACAAGGCCGGATCTGAGCTTAGTTCCTAGAGCCTTAGCTGGTGCATTGGCCTCCGGTGTTCTTGAACTTCTGGCCCTTGGAGTATTTGCTGGGTTTGGTGTGGCCGTGTCGGTTCCCAGGGCCCTTGGGAGGACCAGGGAGTGGGAAGGGGCTGTAATCCAGGGGCACGTGGCATCACCCCGGGTGATGGCGAGGATGGCACCCCTCACCAGCCTCTTCCTGAGGGCACGGCTGCCCCCGTGAGGGCGCCAGCCTTCAGTGTGGGCGCCTCCACACCTGCACAGCCTCTGTGACAGTGGTTTGTTCTCCCGGCCTGAGAGCCTTGTCTTCTGGATTATCTGCAACCAGGACAGTGGCGGCAAGTTGCTGCCACTCGTGAACAGCTCTAGCACAAGCTGGTTGAAAGAAGAGTTGGTCTCTCTGGGGCAGAAACTGTGGCTGGACGAGCTTTTTGGTTTTCCTTGGGCAAGTGTCCACTCCCATGATGGCGTCTCTTGCTCAGTTCAGTTCAGTTCAGTCGCTCAGTCGAGTCCGACTCTTTGCGACACCATGAATCGCAGCACACCAGGCCTCCCTGTTCATCACCATCTCTTGGAGTTCACTCAGACTCATGTCCATCAAGTCAGTGATGCCATCCAGCCATCTCATCCTCGGTTGTCCCCTTCTCCTCCTGCCCCCAAGCCCTCCCAGCATCAGAGTCTTTTCCAATGAGTCAACTCTTTGCATGAGGTGGCCAAAGTACTGAAGTTTCAGCTTTAGCATCATATCTTCCAAAGAAATCCCAGGGCTGATCTCCTTCAGAATGGACTGGTTGGATCTCCTTGCAGTCCAAGGGACTCTCAAGAGTCTTCTCCAACACCACAGTTCAAAGCATCAATTCTTTGGCGCTTAGCCTTCTTCACAGTCCAACTCTCACATC